>AZLU01000123.1:0-120600 GCA_002224055.1 Pezizomycotina sp. ARF18 | reverse complement strand
AGACAGGAACGGATCGCCGCAGATAAGAAAGGCGGACCAAATTCCACCGCCACTAATTGAAAAATATGGAAAAATGCCAGGAATGAGTTGGCCCGTGGCGCCTTCGGTATCGTTCGTATCTCTCACAAGTTCGACCACGAGAATCGGGAACAACTATTGCGTTAAGGAATTCAGACGCCGACCGCAGGAATCTGCCAAGAAATATACCAAACGCCTGACCTCCGAGTTTTGTATATCTTCAAGCTAAGGCATCCAAATTCATTCACACCCTAGACCTTATCCCGGACGCCAAAGGGCGATTCTGCGAGGTCATGGAGTTCTGTGCGGGAGGTGATCTCTATACCCTCATCCTCGCTAATCAGAAGCTGGAGACCGCAGAGGCAGACTGTTACTTCAAGCAACTCATGCGTGGCGTCGGTATGCATGAGATGGGCGTAGCCCATCGTGATCTTAAGCCTGAGAACTTGCTGTTGACAAAGCACGGTGCTCTGAAGATTTCGGATTTTGGTAACGGCGAGTGCTTCAAATTTGCCTGGGAAAGAGAAGCCCACAAAACATGTGGCCTCTGCGCTCGGCCCCGTATATTTCGCCTGAGGATATACAGAGAAGGAGTTCGATCCAAGGGCTGTTGACGTGTGGGCGACGGTGTAATTTATATGGCAATGAGGACCGGACGTCATCTTTGGCGTATCGCGAGAAAAAACGAAGAGAGTTTTTCGACAAATATCTTGAAGGAAGAAAAGACGAAGGCGGTTACGGCCCAATCGAGAGCCTCCACCGGGTAAGTTGGATCTTGCTTTTTCCGAAAAAAAAAAAATTCCTTAAGTAGTGAACGACATTATGATATATCTAGAAAGTTTTTTGCTGACATTTGTTTTCCTTTCCAGTCAAAATGCCGGAATGTGATATATTCTATCCTGGACCCGAATCCTTCCCGACGGATAACTGCGTCTCAGGTTCTTAAATCTGAATGGGACGTTCAATTAAGCTTTGTCACGCCGGCGAAGAAGGGTTCTGACACTGAGTTATTTGGCCTCGCACACTGTGGTTAACCCGAGACTTGTATCGATCAAGAACGACGTTTTGATTCGAACCTTCCAAAACTCTTCCACTACATACGGATATCTTGAACCACTGTTTAGCGCACTCAAAGCGGTGATTCGAGCTTAAATTTATACAACTCTTTTCTGCTCTTCCTTCTCTTTTATCTTCCTGTTCTCCCTCCTACTCTTTTTTCTAAACCTATGCCCTCCACTGCGGTTCAATCCTCTTTCGTAATCATCGTAATGGAACGCATTGTTTAACATTTTGCGCTTTGATTTTTTTTTTTTTTTTTTCAGATTTTTTTGGTTGTCCTTATCTATTATTCTTTCTAGACCGTCCTTTATCCCTGTCTTCTTCGGTTTTCTGCATCCGTCTATCAATATGTCTTTCCTATGCATGAATTACAGGAACAAGCAGAGAGAAGATACCTTTTGTCTCAAGAGGTTTGGGAGATTGCATGAGTCGATTTCACTGAGGCGAAAAGGCGGAAGACGAAGATACAAATATATAACGTGAAGGTAGAGAAAGAAAGGAGAGGGGACGACAACTTTTGTATATTGATAACTGCCTCTCTTTCTTGTTCTATATGTTTATATTACTATTTTGGCGTTGGAGGTTCAAAATGTTGGTGAAAATGGCATGTACACATACACTGCACGATGCTTCATTCTTTCAATGTTTTTTTTTTTTTTTTTTTAACCAGGTGTACTTTTGTTTTGTATTTTTCTCAAACTTCTTACTGTATCCCCTTTCCCCTTTTATATTGCCCTATGGGTATTGCTTGACAAGTATGAGCCAGACAAGCATGCCTTTGTTTACAGTACTCCCTCCCATTCGCTTCTATTTTGGCGTTTGTTTATCTGCTATGTATGATCGTTATTGACGACGATCAACCAGCCGATAAGTTATTGGTTTGTGAAAGAGATAAACTGTCTGTCTCCTGAGCTATTCTCGGATTTTACCCAAAACCCACTCTTTCTCCTCACCTTCTAGCTATTTTAACCTAGATCTAGACATCTAGACTATCCACTTCCTAGTCCTCATTTTCGCTACTAATTTCTTTCTCACTTTTCTTATGAAGAAGTGTACAGCAGAAATCAATCAAAGAAGGCAAGGGGAGGTTGGTTTGTTTTATTCTCTTTTTATCACTCAAAAACATTTGCCATGAAGTTACGAGGTCATGATCCTTTTTTCCCTTTCCTTTTCTTTCTTTTCCCACCAATTTTTTTTTTTTCTCTTTCCTTTCTCTTCGATTTTCTCTTCTTCTGTGTCCTGTTTTTCTCTTCTTTTTTTTTCTTTTTTTTAAAGCAGATCTCAGTTCTTACTTTTCTACATTTATTACTTCTTGTTTACAGCCAGTATAAAATTTGCTATATTTCTTAGGAAGTATATACTTCCATATAGATAGTTCTACCCATTTATTTACTTTAGTAAAATTCCTTCCTCTTACGCTGTATTGCTCCTAGCATGATGTACGTGATATCTCTTTTTAATTTCCATGTACAAGCGTTCCAAATGGTTAAACAGTCCTTTTATATCTGTAATATGTACCTCCAGGGTACATTCTCGGATCCTCTTTGCTTGCAATCTATCATCAGCAACCAGATAACTAAGCCGCTGCTAGATACACCTCTTGCAAGGAGCATAGAATAAATACCCCTAAAATTAACAATCATTGTAATATATATGTATGTATGTATGTATGTATGTATGTATGTATGTGTGTGTGTACTTAGTATATATATAAATTATCCTATACATATTAAAACGAATCTCATTAATCTTCCGTATGCACTTTGTCTCTCACCCTCTCAAGAGGTTTCCGTGGTAGGTTTTGGAGCTGCCAAGCTGGGTTACTTCTCTTACTGCTGAGATCGAATATGCTGCAAAATTAATAATTGTAATAAGGCGATAGGTATTCGTACTCCGTTATAATACGGAGTATAACCGTGTACACTTTTTTGATACGGCCGGTAGTAAAGGGAGAAAGGGAAAATAAGTTTACGGGGTTTAATACCAAGTCGGTTTTATCTTTCATTCACCGCCATTTTGTGCCAGAACTGCGCCCGCCCTCGCAAAGGCTAATGTAATAATCATAAGATGCGAAGCGGATAATAAATAAATGAAATAAATAAAATAAATAAATATATAAAAAATATAAGGAGTATTTGGACAGTAAACCACTAGGCACGTCTCTCTCAAAGGATCCCCTTATTTTATCCATCCTTTCCTCTTCTTTTCTCCATTTTTTTTTTTTTTTTTTTTTTTTGCCTTTCATCGTCATCAAAAACGGGTAGTGGATGAATGCGTACAGGAGCTTTTCTTACTTGCCGGAAAAAATAAATAAATACAAATACAATAAATAAAACATTACTACTTATTTTTTCGCCAATCCACGGCAATTCCGGAACATCTGAACATAACCCTGCTATTTTGACACACTTACTTCTTGTCTGTACGGTGTACCGCCTTCAACACGACATACAAAGTATTTCATTACTCCATAAATAAAATAAATACGTACTTGTTTCCTAATATATTATTAACAACGGTAAACATCGACTAGATAAAAACAAAGCTTTACTGCAACAGCTGTCAAATTTTCCGTCGACAAGAAACGGAAGTGTGAAAGATTAAACTCTACTTCCGAAATTTCGAGCCGCACGATCCGGTGACCTCCAAAAGAGGCTTCCTTTCCAAGTCACCTTTTCACCGCCGGTTCTCCCAGTCGACCACGAATTTCTATCTCGTTTGCCCTCGTGAATACCAACAACCTCCGGTTGACGCCCGTAATTAGTTACATCTCGATACGTAAACGAATTCAACTTGACCGTTCCCTAAGATTCACTCAAATCAACTCCCATACGCTATCCTAGCAACGATGAGTTGGTCAGGTGTGTTACCGCTCCTACATAAACATTGCGTTTTATTGTTGGATTTTTGAGCGTTAGATGTCGCCTCAGCGTTAAGGCTATCGAAACGATATAAGACCATGTTAGCTAACCTACTTTTTTGATAGGCTTCAAGAAGAGCGTGAACCGGGCCACCACCAGGTCATGATGAAAACTGGTTCGTTCCCCCCACCCCCTTCCTTCTTTCTACCGATCTCCCAGACGGCTCTGCTGTTATATGCCATACAAGAGAATGGAGTGATGGACTATGTGAAAGCACTAAAAGGAACCCGACGCTTCCCGCATCATGGCTCAACCTCGTTACAACGACGGTCATAGTTGATATGTGGGGCAATTTTTGGCGCTCAATCATTTTTCTTGGCATTTGTGACGTTATCTATTTCACGGCGCATCATAGAGAGAAGATGCTAGGGCAGTAATTATATTGACAAATCTATTCGCGAAAATTTTGCTCCAGGTCACATCGACAAACTAATGACCGAGAATATGAAGTCGAAGAGCGTCGTTTCAGAACGATGGAAGCGGCAGCGAACAATCTGCAGAAAGAAGCTAAAGGTTATCTAGACTCGTTGCGAGGTACGTTGAAGATACTTAGGTTAACTGGAGTAGTTTTCCACATATGGAACGTGCGACAATCCAGGCTGACACTTGTTGGATATGCAGCCATGACAGCATCACAGATGAGGATTGCGGAGACAATCGATGCCTTTTACGGAGATGCGGGTGCTAAAGATGGAGTAAGCCGGAGCTATAAGCAGGCGGTAGAGGAGCTGGACGCAGAGACCATCAAAGCCCTCGATGGTCCTTACAGGTAAACGAATTTATTGGATATCCTTAGCTGTCATCTATTATTTTGGATGGTGCTAATTAATTTAATTCATATTTCTAGAGCAACAGTCCTGGAACCGATTATGCGCTTCTGCGCATACTTTCCTGATATCAATGAGTGTACGCGCCGCTATGCATTTGCAAAATCTCACCCGATCTAATTTGTAGCGCAAAAACATGATTCTATATCCCTAAGGGTTACTAACTATGATATTTTACGATCTCGGGAATTAGGTATCAAGAAGAGAAACCATAAGCTGTTGGACTACGACCAATTGAGAGCAAAAGTCAAGAAGTTGGTAGAAAAGCCCGACCAGGATGCCACTAAATTGCCACGCGTAAGTTTGAACCCGATTCTTCCGTTAAGAAGATCTAAAACTATCTTAAGCACTGATTGTCATCTTTCTGCTGATCATCTTTCCTTGACTCTATCTTCAGGCTGAGAAAGAAGCTGCGGCAGCAAAGAGTATACGAAGCATTAAACGAACAACTACAGACGGAGCTGCCCAAGTTAATAGAATTACGGGTGCCATACCTGGATCCTTCGTTCGAGGCACTGGTTAAAATACAACTGCGCTGTACGTATATATCATTTTGAACCTTAGTAGCTTCGGTGACCATCTAGCTGATGATTAACAATTTCTCTAATTTTCCTGCCTAATATAGTCTGCGCCGAAGCGTATTCGCGAATGGCGCAAGTACAACAGTATCTGGACCCGAGACTCGTGAAGAATATGCAGCGGGTCATCTCGACGCCCGGGTCGAGCAAGTCCTTCAAGAAATTCGGGATCTGAGCATTGCTGGCGGATCGTAGAAGGGGCAGAACTTCTGTTGATACACGCGGAGGCAGTGATTCTGGTGGGATTGTCGCGAGCCAGTACTTCAGAATAAGACCAGCCTTACCACTGCTCGCCGAGGATCGCTCGAGATCATATACTATATAATATCTTTTAAGACTATTCGATTATAATAGCAATCTAATATAAATATATCCTTTGTTCCCATATCATTATGGAAAAATAAATATCCGTCTTTTGTAGCTTTTGCTTTGCCTAATCTTTCATTCTGGGGCGTGAAAACTTTGTCTTCCTTCCTTCCTTTCATTTCGTGTCACTATCCTATATATACATCACTGTTTACAAACGTGAGCTATCTGGTGTCCTTTTGTCTCTAATTTTTTTTTCTCCATTCTCTCATCTCAGCGTCCAGCAGTTGAATTACATTAATACGGATTACTACTAAATGTCGGTAGATTTTGTTTTCTTTGCAATTAATATAATAATAGTAATAATTCTAGAAAATATCCTAACAGCTTCAGATTGCTTGTATTTTGAGCCCCTCCGTGCATGAAACTTGTTTCTTCGCTCTAGAAAAGGAAGGCAGTAACAGGTGTTTGACGGTTTTAGCACCTGGTATAAAAAGCATTGTCGATTCCCTGCTGATAACGGGCTTTAGAATACATTTACATGCTTTTTCTTCCTCTTTTCTTTTGAAAGCGGCTAGCTTCGACAGCTATTTCTCCACCGATTTCCCGCACCGCTGCCGAGGCACCCCTCTGCCCCACACTACGGGGTTTAAAAAACCTAGACGTTATGCCCTTTCGCGCCAATTACTGGCTTCTCTTTCCCTTTTCCTGTCTCGTGAATGTTTCACGGAGCATTGTGAGAGCCTAACGAGTTAAAAAAAGGGCTTTGAATATTTACGGATATTCGTAACACTCCTTATAGGCGCTTCTTTTTTTTTTTTTTTTTTCTTTTTTTTTCTCGCTTACCTATCCTTTGGCTCTCTTATCAACTTCTTTTTTTTCCTCCTGGCGAATAAGAGCAGTTGGTTTTTAGGAGGAAGTTACGATACACCTCTTGTTGGGGGAAAAGAAAAGGTTGAAAAAAAAAAAAAAAAAAAAAAAGAGAGGGAGGGAGAGAACGGCCAGCGTGTTGCTGCATGAGGAATCTACTTACTTTGACGACTTGGAAGTGTCACGGGTAGTAAAAAAGAATAGGTTAGGTAGGTAAGGGGAAGTACTTAGTGTGACAATTGCAAACAACAAACAGGTACAATACAGATAAATACATGTACCTACATACAATACAATAACAGGTTCCTTTTTCTCCCTCTTCTTTTTAAAAGGAGAAGGTGTATGAGAGAATGGTTGTTGTGAATTCATACTTGAAAAAACTTATCATCAGATGTCTGTCCTGGTTCCTTTTCTCCCTCCGCGAAAGTCACTGCTTCCTCCAAAACTTTGCTCTTTCTCCCGAATTTATATTCTTCCCCGGCCCCAAAGGACACATACCATCGAACTCACCCAAAAAAAAAAAAAAAACAAGTAGTCGAATTTGTCACCTTTTTCTAGATCCCTAGTCTTACCCAAGAGCGCTCACTTTTAGGACAAAATAGAACCACCAATATTTTTCTACATCCTGTTTACCTTGTAAATTTGCCTGTGAGTTTTTCCGCAGCTACCAGGCGAGGCTTATCTCCCGCGAGCGAAAGGAGTCGGCCATTTAACGCACACTCACGGAACCAAAAACCTGTACGACACAACCTCGTAACGATGATACTACTAGAAAATCCCCTCTTTTTATTATTCCTCTACCCTGGGATATTGGGGGCTTTCGCGGACCCGTCGCCAGCAGCCAAAAACTCGAAATCTATACTGCTATCGAGGGTGAAGACCTTGACACTCAGGTACGTGGCCGCGGCGCTTTCTAAAAAATTATATTTTTGATGATGGCGATTCGGAAGACTCGTTAAAAAAAAAAAAAAAAAAAAATTCAGTTGGCACTTTACGCTCAAGTCGTTCGGGAATTACAGCTAACCACTGTTTTTGTGTTCTTTCTTTTTAGAGCTGGGCGCATGACCTCCCATCGCAGGGTCGATCCGATCCCACAGCTCAAATGCGTCGGCGGTGACGCACAAGGCCTCCACGAAGTGGATGTGATGCGATGCACGAATATGGACTATAGCGAGAACCCGAACGACGAAGAGTACGAGTACGTCTAGCTCTATATACCGTTTCATGCGTCTTGTTAGGGCATAAGTGCTTGTCCGCCGTTTAATATTTAAACTATTTTCGTTTATTTGGGATGCTTACCGCTGCACGCATATTACTAGAATATCGTGGACATGCGTCGCCAATCTACCGCATTTTTTCAAGTAAGTCTATGAGCGATTTCATTCTATTTTCTGTTTTATTCCCTTTTTTCATTTTGATTCCATAAGAAAGAACCCCAGCTAATATTTTGACTAAGGTTGGGATCTACCGATGTAATATGCGAAGGATACTCGAGCGCAGAGGACCCAGCTGTCCTCAAAGGCTCATGCGGCGTTGAGTACCGGTTAATGCTCACAGAAGCGGGTCACGAAAAGTACAGGACGGAATCTGATACCGATAGGCAGGCCAAGAAGAAAAGCAAGGCCAAGGCTAAAGAGAAGGAAAAGGAAGAGGAGGAGGCCGCGAAAAAGGCCGGTGAAGGTGGAAGTAAGTTTATTTCAGTATCCAAAGAAAAGAACATTCCCCATACCCTTGTTGCAGTATCGGCTTTATTCGTCCGTTCGAAAGCCGTAACTATTGTAGTCGCGACCCATCTCTTTTCTGCCAAATATTCTTTACAAGCTGACGTACTAAGTCTTACCAGTGAAAGAGTTCATGCTGTTCCTCCTCTTGGTCGTCGTGTTCTTTGGTGGCATAATGGTGAAGGCTCTGTTGTCTCCAGCCCAACCACCCCGCCGGCTTGGAACGCGAACGGAGGAGGCGGCGGTGGCCCTGGAGGCGGCGGAGACGGTGGAGACGGTGGCGGTGGTGGCAACAACTGGAGGGCCGGTAGAGCCGACCCCCCGCCGGCTTATGATTCCGACTATATGGTAAATCGACTCGACCGGTAACGGCTAGGTCAGCCAGCTCAGCATCTTATGGCCGGCGAGGTGGACAGCCGGGGTTCTGGACAGGTGCAGCGGCCGGCGCGGCGGTAGGAGCAGCGGGTACGTATCTGGCTACGGGGCAGCAGGGGCCTCGAGCTCGCGGAGCTCCCCAAGCAGTGTGAACGGCAGAAGGAGCAGTAGCTACGGCAACGCGACACGGAGAGGATGGGCTGGAGACGATGGCGTCTATCAATCAACTGGGGTGGTGCGTCTAGTAGCTCTGGAAGCTGGGATGAGATGCACGACTCGACCGGATTTGGGCAAACTAGGAGAAGATGACAAGTTACATTCACACAACATAACCAGAAATACTGGACATTTGCTTTAAGAGGGAAAAAAAAAACTTGGGGTAGGCTATTTGCTTAGTTCATTTCGTTCTTTACTTTCAAAAATATTATTGGGTTGGCATGCTTTTGTTGTAGCGGTTATTCAATTTTATTTGTTTCTTCATTGTTTATTATTTTTCCCCCACCTTTCTGCTTGTTGAATTATCATTTTCTGTTCCCTGATTTTCTTTTCATCGTTTCATAGCATATCAACTTATATGAGCTCACTTTTACGCATTCACATCCTTCCGTTTTTATATCCCCCCCCCCCCCCTATCCTTCGTTCTTTTGGGATATTTAGACACAAAAGGAAGAGAAAAATGGTCGCGGCCTAGAGGGCTTTAAAACGTGTCTTTTTAATTTCTTATCTTCTTTCTCCTTGAAAAATTACGACTTTTGTACAATGAATATCTTACGATTTGCCAACCTCTGATATCTACATGTCGACACCTGACCGGTATTAAAGCTGTTGATACTGCCGCTCCATGAACCCTTGTGCCCTAAAGCATGTCAAGCTTATTACCATTCCCCGTGCCTAGTTCTCCACCCTTGCAATTTGGAGCTCACTGCAGTAGTATCCAAGCTCGCTTACCCAGCGCCGCGAGCAGGAACGTGGACGCGAACGAAGCTTTAAACGCCCAGTCCTGCGCTAGGAACCTCTGGTAGTTGAATTCGCCCAGCACGCTCTTGATCTGACCGTATGGCACGATACTGATGCCGTGACGTTCTAAATACTATTATATTTTCAAAACACGCCCGCAATCAGTTTCTAGTGTCCAATTTTCTTTTCTTTCTTTTTTTTTTTTTTAACTGAGGGAGAAAGAAAAGTCACTCACGTTGACACCGATGATGATGACAACCGCTAGGAACATTATGTACTTGCTGAACGCCCCCACGCTGTAACCGGCCACTATGCCAGGAAGCTGCCGTACGATATCTGCCTGTACCTGTTCGGATTCGCGAAGGCCTGGTTGCGTTTTCCCGTTGTCGTGGCGCCGAACGAAGGTGAGGACGAAACGGCCTTGGTATCGCACCGCAGCGGCTGCAGCTGGAAGGGTAGCAGTACGGAGGAGCGGTGCCGGCTTAGAGTAAAGTACGAGCAGGCGCCGAGGGTGGCACCCAAGCCGAGGGCGAATGGGCGGGTGAGGGTGATCATGGTATTTTAGGCTTCTGAGTTGGATTGGTGTGTGGGAGTTTGTTTGGTGTTGTTTTGTTGAGGTGGTGACATCACAGAGGAACAAAGCAAAAGGGGGGCGAAAAAAGAAACATCCGCTTTTTAAGCCGTGCTAGCTATCCAAATGTTAAAGATCGAAGAGATTAATGGTCAACTAAGCATTTTCGCTTCTTTCAAGTGCTACAAAACCTTCAGTTCAGAAAACCACGCAAGTGAGATCGTTTCAAACGGCCGCTTATGCGTCGCTGAAATAAACAGGCACTTAAATCGACTATGCTTCAGAAGACATTATTCATTTCTAGTAAAAAGAACTAAAAATCAAAGGAAAATGAGCTATGTGGCAAGCTGCACCACTAATTAGATATGTGTAATCTATAATGAAGTATGGCCTCTACATGCTCCTGCTTATATATACTTTGCATTTATCTGATATTTAAAATATTATGATGTTGTGCTGCTTTCTAAATTTCATGATATTCACTGGTCTTTCTTACTCTCCTTCTCCTTAGCTTGCTTTTTCGAGCCTAACCCTCCAGTACTATTTGGGCAAGTAGTACGAAGAACCCACCAGGACGATTCTCATGGTCCAAGTAGCAATCATGTTCGCATCATTCAGGTCTAGAATTGGTATCTCGACCTTGGATTGTAAACCTGAAGCAGTCGGGTTCTTCGCCCTAAAGTGGTAGAAGATAGTCTCCGGCGGAAAGAGGTCGTCGTAACCGTGCGAGTGACGGCGGAAGGGGTTTTTGGCGTTTGCGTTCCTGTGCCAAATAAAAAAATAGTGAGTATTAGGATATCAAACGATACCATAGAAAAGCAAAAGAGCAAGCACTTACAAGAATCCTTCGCATCGCAAGCCCAGAACACAACAGGCCAGGGCATCGGAGCTTCCGAATAGCTCTCACCCTTTTTCGGTTTGAGGTACCTTACATGTAGCGGCATCTCAAATTCGAATTGGGTACCCGTGGTCGCTATCTCTTTCCCTGCCATGTCAACCTCCGCAAGCACCGTAGCTCCCCATTTCTTTACCGTCCACTCCGGAGCTTCCAGGTCGGTTTCACCGTTGACTTCTGCCACGTGCTTGATGCCCATAGACTGTGCGACCGAGTCATCGGCAAGCTGGTAAGGGTCGACGAAGAAAGGCTGCGGTACGTCAAAGAAGCTGTGCAAGGTGCACCCCTCGTGGGGCATGTTTGAAACGTTGACATCGCATTTGAGTTTAGGGTGAAGGCCGGCGGATTCGTTGAAGGAGCAGTTGAAGAATGAGAGAACGGGAGCGAATGGTGGCGTGAGGGGAAGGAGAAGAGCAATGGGTCTGGACAAATATATTTTTTATTAGTATCAGCCTATATATCTGTACATATATAAGACCCTGTGGGCAATATATTTTTACCTAGTTCGTCCGACTTTCCTACGATGGCGTAATGCCCACCGAGAGATATCTCAAACTTCTCCGTGTCCGGCGCGCGCTCGAAGACGCCGACTTCTATCTTCTCAAAATGTTCGCGGGCGTTGATATCTTCCTGCCAACCCGGATTGAGCTCCGCGGAATCCTTTGACTTGGGCGCCTGCGTCCAGAATACGTGCAAATCCAAGTTCTGGGACTCCGAGTCGTAGTTGAGGTCTACGTATGACGCGTGGTCGAGTTCCAAGACTTTCTTCCTACACCTGTCTGAGTATACGTGGCATAGGTTTTCGGCGAGGTATTTAGGAATTTCTCTTTTGATTGTACGGGATCGAAGAAGTAGGACGACGATGGTGACGTTGCGTTTGTGAATGATGACTGCCGTAATATATTATTTTCGAATCAGATTAGCTTCAGGTACGTATTGATTCCAACAGTTTTCTATTCGCTCTTGTTGGCAAGTACCTACCGCGTTATCGAAGCACCTGACTTCCGGACCGATATTCTCCTTCATGAAAGAGCAGAGCGAATTTCTACAACGGCGGCGAAACGTAAGCTTCCGAGAGAAAGCGTAGGGTATAATAAGGCAGGGCCGGGTAGGTAGGTAGGTATATTACGCAAACTCACAACGCATTTGGATCGGAAGGCTTCACGTGAACGTGGAGACCTTGTGGCAATCTCGAGGCGAAGGGGTCCCTCATGCTCCATGGCCCGATGCTCACGCCGAAATCCCAACGCACACATAGCTCTTTATATTGACTTAGAACCGCGGCGAGCTAAGAAATAAAACAACCATTTTTTTAGTTAAAAGGTCATATCGAGTTCTTTCTCTTTTCTTCTTGGTTCTTTTATATATTTTATTTTTCTGTATAGTTTTTCGGTAGAGGCTATCTTTTTTTTTTTTTTTTTTTTTTTTTTTTTTTTTTTTTTTGGTTACCGTGCTTGGGAGCTCTTTAAATGCGAACGAGAGCTTGTCTTCGCGTGCTGCTTTGAGGGACCGGAGCTTGAGCGATCTTTTTTCCCAAGAGAATGCGCTATCATCTTGGGTATCGAAGGTGACCAGAGTGATTCTACGCTTCATAGTTTTTTCCGCTCTGTACGGGTTTGATAAGTCGGCAGATATATGTATCTTAGGGCTTCTAGCAGAACGCGAGTGAGAGTATACGGAAGGAAATAGTAATGACGAGAACAGGGTTACAAGTTTAAGAAAAAGTTAATGAGCTTTCTTCCTTGTGACATTTTATCCTTTCTTTTCTTTTTCGTCTCTCATCCCTCACATGCGCTCATCTGTGTGGGGGGAACTAAGACAGCCTGCGGCGCCCGTTTTTGACTCGCCGAGCCTCGATGCACGGCGCGCCGGAACCCTGCGTAGTTAGCTCGTAGAAACCCGTCCTCTCCCCCTCCAGCTTCTATTGCATTATCTATTAATATATATTGATTAGTACATGTCTGCTCTCTTTCTTAGATTTGACCTGCGCAGTTTGACCTTCGCTCCATCATTTCCTTGTTTTTTTTTTTTTTTTAAAAATCGATATATATAAGTATTTTTATGACAACACAGGAATACCAATCATCAATTGAGCTCAGATAGCTTTGTAGCTTTATGACGGGTCAAAAGCGGGGGAAAAAGTTAGGCCGTGCTAATTGTTCCCTCCTCCAAAAGCTGGGGGTTCTAACTACTAACTTCTAGTACTATTAGGGAAAAAAAAAAAAAAAAAACTTTCGCTACATGGACGGGATTTCTAGATCTTCAAAATCTTCTTCTTCAGATCTCGATAAGAACCGAGAGCCTTTCTTCTTTCTTTTAACTCTTACTATATTTCGCAACTAGATTTTTTCCATTCGCCATTGCCTTTTGCTAAACTTTCCCTACGAAGTCTATTTCTTGTCGTTTTTCACAACTTCAAAGGTCTTTCCTTCTCTTTCTTTTTTTTTTTCTTTTTCCCCCCGAAGACCAAGATGGGTCGCACGAGTCCAAATATCATAATAACGGGAACACCAGGCACAGGTAAGGATTGACGTTCTAGAACAACAGCAGATACCCGCCTTCAAAAGTCTGCATATGTTCCCTCTTCTAAGCTGATGGGGGTTTTTTTTTTTTTCCCTTCACAAACTTGAGGTAAATCCACACACGCCGAGCTCCTCGCCTCGCAGACCGACCTAAAATACCTATCCATCAGTAAAGTCGTCAAGGATGAAAACTGCCACGAAGGTGGGACGAAGAGTACAAGTCGTGGAACGTGGACGAGGACAAGCTGCTGGACGCGATAGAGGACCAGTGCAAAGCTGGGGGAAACATCATCGACTGGCACGTCTGCGACATTTTCCCGAAGAGCTGGATAGACCTCGTGGTGGTGCTGAGGACGGATAACACGCTGCTGTATGACAGGCTGAAGGCGAGGTATGGGGAAACAAAAACTATATATGATAAAAGCATCCTTTTGATCTTGGATATTAGTGTACTAACCATTAAATACTTTTTGTTCGGATCGATAGAGGTTACTCAGGTAAATATCACCCGATCCTCTTGTTCTATTTTCTTTTTCTTATATAGAATATTGCTAACCACTTTTTCTGTTCTCTAGAGAAGAAATTCGAAGAAAACATCGACGCCGAGATCATGCAGGTCATTCTCGAAGAAGCCAGGGGAGCCTACGATGAAGAGATAGTTATCGAACTGAGGAGCGACAATGCCGACGAGATTGAACAGAACGTCGACAGAATAACGCAATGGGTGGAGCAATGGAAGAAGGATAATGCTGAAAGTTAGCATTCTGGATTCTTTTTCTTTATTAGTCTCTTATGCAAGTGTACACAACTTTTCCTTTTGTACGATAGGGCTTGATATCAAAAGCGATCCAAATATATATTATTGCATGAGGAATCAGATTCCATATTCAAGAGAAGTGAAGCACAAAATCCTCCTTAAGAGACTAAGAAAACGTATTTTCGCCTCTACGGATGCTTAGTACAGGCTGGGAACTTTTTTTTGCTTGCCTTCCAGATGAGATTACGTGCATAGTCTATGTATATAATCTACTTCTATCCAAAAAAAAAAAAATAAATAAAAAATAAAAAATAAAATAAAAAATAAAAAAAAAATTGCCCCTGGGAAGAGCCGAGTTAGGAGGTCGCTTCGGTGCTCTCCAGGAATTCGCGCAGCAGCTGGAGAGCTTTGCCGCGGTGGGAGATTTTGTTCTTTCGTCTTTGTCCATCTCCGCGTACGTTTGGCCATTGTACTCGAAGATTGGGTCCCATCCTTCAAAGAAAATGCCGTTAGCACTGGAAAGTGGTGAAATTACGCGTAGAAATACACTCCAATATGAGGGTCAAGTTTGAGCTATACGAATCTCCCAGGACCTCTGGCTGGAACAATTTTACCCTGTGAAAAAGGTAGTATTTGTTAGTTCATCCTCTCCTTTAATATATTATATATAGCTATGCCGCGTACATCTGTCCTCCCTGGAAGATACGGGGCTCAGAGCCGGGCCCGCTGAAAATGCAAATGTGCACACCGCTTGTGCGGATTTATCTTCGTAGGCGGCGAGCATATTGTTCAGGCCGTCGTGGCCGATGGACTTGAAAGAACCATTTTCTATATCAATCAAAGGTTATTAAAAGCTGTGTGCACGCATTCAATTGCACTGCCAGATAGATATGTGTATCAAGCTATAAACGAGCTGTCCAAAGGGTTTACATACACGTATGGCCCTGGTAAGCCCTATTTAAACAAAATAGCTTTCAATTTAAATTAGCCTTTTTTTTTCTTTTTTTTTTTAATTTATGTATCACGTTCGAGTGATTATCTTGACAGCAAAAACATAAGCTGTGCCTTTCTTTTTTCTGGAAAATTAACCTTTAGCGCATTGAAGCACAAGCTCGTGTCTTCGACAACGACGGGTCCATTGAGCTACAACAAAAGTATAACCTGATTAGCTAAAATCTCAATACCGGCTGCAATTTCGAGCGGAGATAAACTAGAAGTTGGGAGGAGCTTTGGACGAACAGCTACGGCGGCCTTCTTGCACTTGTCCGCCGATATCTCCTCAATAGAGCCTTGGATCTCCTCGAGATCAAGGTCATGGCCAGCGACAGTAATGTTGGAACCTAGTATGTGCTGCACTTCTGCTAGCTTATTGGCGTTGCCAGTGACGAAAGTTATGGATTTAAGCGGCATTTTGTTCTAAAAAGTTGAAAATTTTTCGTTACGTCGTTCTTGTTCCTTGTGCGGCAGAAAAAACTGTGTTGGTAAGAAAGAGAGAAAAATAGCAAAAACAAGTATCTATAAGTAATAAAAGAGGTCCCTCTTTTTTAGTCTGATGGTTCGACTGGCCAGACCAGTCCAAGGGCAATTGACGAGATATTTATTTAGATTATTTTATACTCATTTGAATCTTTCAAAAATATATTTCAATATACGTATATAAATTATTATAGTTAGACAATTGGTACTCTAGATGTGGATTTTTCCTTGTAAAAAATGGATTTATAATCATGACCTGAGCTCGCCGTTTTACAAAAAACTTTACGTTTGAGTCATGCATGCGGCACAGGGTCCAAGAGAAACATGCAATAGATATTATATTTTGTCAAGAATATATATAGATATAGAACCTATATATGATTTTACTGGCACGATACGAAATTGGACCATTAGATGAACGTATCGATTAATTCAAGGTTCTGGGTTAACTTATGCTTCCTGTGACGATAAAGAATATCTATGGTTGGATTGCCATATTGCGTTCTATCTAGTGGAAACGTTAAAAGCAGCATGAGGCGACTGAGAAGTATCTCTCTATCGATGCCGTGAAGTGATATAATACAAGGAGAAACCAAAAAACTAAAGGCAAGAAAAAAAATCGTATATGTAAGGACTCAGGGACGCTTCTCTAAACTCCAGAATGATGCAGGATTTTGCAATAATGCTTCGATAACAAGAAAAGAAAAAAAGAGAAAAAGGGAAAGGAAAGGGAAAAGAAAGAACGAAAGAATAAAATTATAGAAGCGAGAGAAAAGAGGGAGGAAATTATTCAGCAGTACTGAAAGATGATTTTTTGGTTAGGGATAAGTCGTGAAAAGCGAAATAAAGTTTGCTGTGATCATTATACGTTGGAGGGTATAGGGGAGCTTGCAGAAACACGAATCAACGGCTATTTTTAGGGAACAAAATAAATCATGTTTAATGATAATAAGACGAAACCAAAGGCAGAAGCGGAAAAGGTGAGAGGGAATAAAAAGGAGAAAGACAAAGAATACACGTTTAATTCCGCGGAGTAAGTAATGCTAGAGTGAATATAAGGCGATGAAGTATTAGAGATGGACAGGATTTTGTAGTGAAAATGATGACATGAAGATGGAAATGAGAATATTGGATATGTGGCATTGAGGAGGTAAACTTCATGTAGGCCCCGTTAGTAATATAAAAGCTTTCTTTTTTCGACGCCGAATAAAAAAGTGGGAAAGGGCTATAAATGAATATCAATCCGGTTATGAGGGGTTGTTCGAAGCTGTGAGAAAGTATGTTAATATAATAGACGCGCTTGAATTGTTAAGGGTAGAGGAAAAAAAAAAAAAAAAGGGGGGGGGGGGCACAAAGGGGAAAGAGAAAAGGGAGAGAGTTGAGGAGGAACACTAGAAAGATTCAACGTACCACTCGTCGCAACAGTGCCAAATTTTCTCTCCAAAGTGTAATGTAAATAGATCTTCATACCAGCAGCAGTGATCTTTTAATAAAGCCAATACTCGTGACCATAGTTTCCACCAACGTGTCTATTTACAGATGATAAATTCCTAAAGTTTAAGTTTCTCCTGTTTTTCTACGTTTCTTTCTCCGTAGGAGATTTCGGCCCTGCGGTACTGCTCGGAATGGTAGGGAAGGAGTAACCTTCGACCCGGCTTGCGTGCCTTGCGTGACTTCGCTGCCCGAGCTTTGTTAGCCCGGCTATCCTGTTTGCTTCGCCACGTGACCTGGAATCATTGCGCGCCTTGCGCAGTAGTTCGATCCTCTTTCTTATAGATGGATCCATAGAATTTGGTGGGGCTTAGCGCGCGATGAGGTTTCGTAGAGAGAAAATGAGGGATCAGGCTCTTCGCCAGCCGGCGTCTGTGGAATAATGCTAAATGCAATAATTTCAGGTGAGCTACAAACCGCCCGGAGAAGTCCAGAAAAACTTGGGGGGGGGGGGGGGAAGGAAAAGTAGCAGAAGCTTTTTGCGTACCATGCTATTTCAAACTGACGTTTCGATTTGAAATCACGAGGAAATATGCGATATTTATCGAGAATTTTCTCCGGATTCTTGTACTCGTTTATGCTTTTATTGAGATCTTTGGACTCGAGTAAAGTCATGATATCTTTGGCGTGGGACGCGCCGAATCGAGAACAAGAAGACTGACCATACCATCCAGCCATCTTTGAACTCCAACAATCGCGATGGAGTGTCCTAAAAAAAAGAAAAAATTCAGCAAGACAAACCGCCAACAGCGAAATAAAAAATTTTGATAAGGGAGAAGCGAAAGAAACCCCCCGAAAAAAAAAAAAAAAGAAAAGAAAAGAAAAGGGGAGGGGAGGGGATTGTTTGCCGTACCTGGGTACTGGAGATACATTGGTGGGTTATCCGTATAGACAATATCTCCCGGAATATTCTCTGTCCCTTTTTTGAAATGATCTTCAACGAACTCGAACAGCTTGAGAGGGAATCTTTCCATCTTTTCCGTGGCAGGCCTTAACTACCTTTCTAATTGAACAGAAAAGGGAAAGGTTTAGCATAGTTCAAAATCGGATCTCACGGTTTGTCAGTGGCAGCAAACTTACCCGATGCCTAGATTCTTAATCACGGCAACAGCCTGTAACATAAAAATACCGGGTTAGTTAGAATTTTAGGAAAAAGAAAAACACATGAGAGTGAATTCATCATGGTGCGAACTTCTATGTTTCAGGATTTCGCTTACCTCTCCTGTGCGATGAATCTTCGGGTGTTCAAGACACCGCCCGTATCAACTTTGTTGTGAGCCTCGATACCTTTTGACCAGGCGTCTTCTATTGACTCTTGAAGATGAGACACGGTCGCCAATTTCTCTCCATGATATTGCTCTGCACCGGCTACTTTAACCACCTGGAAGTACGAAAACATCATTTGAATCGTTCTATAACCGCAAAAATGGTTGGTTAACTTCGACTCCTTAGTAACGTGCTTGACTCCCGGGTGGCAGAGGTATGTCTTCGGTTGGTCTGGTTCTATCTCGGACAACCGAGCCAGTAAGGAATTAATCCTGGAGTTTCGTTGTTGATTTTCGGAACTGAAACATCGTCGCCATTTTCATCCCTATAGGTTATAATCTTATCCGTAGTACCGCCAGTCTTCAGTTTAATCTGTTCCACTTGTCCACCTTTCCGAAGAACTTCCAGAACTTTCTCTGGAGCGCGTTCCTCGTTTGCATGAGGTCCCAATTCTTTTCTCTGTTCACGATGTCAGCATATAAGAAAAGCAGTTTACAGAAATCCTGTGAGTTTTGCTTTCAGGATAATTAGATAAGTTAATCATTAGGTTGGGCCACTTACGGGAAAGCCGAGGGCCTCTCAAGCTGCGGAAGACTGTACCGGTTCATCGGTAGACCGGCCGGTGGATGCGTAACCCCCAAAGTTGGCTTTCGTCTCGCTGGGCTTGCGGCCGACTGCGCTGGCGGCTCCTTGGGAGTAGCGGCATTCTTGAATGTGGTGGAGACGTCGTTTTTAGGTGGTACTTGCTTGACTTTCTCGCGTAACATAGCTTTCAACAGGCTGGGCTTCTTAGGTTCCTTGATCGTTCTTCTGAGGGAAGGTTTTGAAGTGTTCTCTTTTGATTGTTCGGTTCTTGATGAGCTTGGCTCGTAATATGACTTGCAAAATCTGGATCATATTTCTGCGTCAGGCTGGGGTCATCGTGTGGAATTGGAGGTGAAGAAGCAACCGATGCGGAAATAAGGATTGGATCTTGGGAGAGTTACCTGAACAAAGTATATAGATAGAAAACTTAGCAAAGCGAAACAACGAACAAGGAAAACAACATTTGAAAAAACAAACAATATTGCACAATAAAAGCAAACGCCATTACTGATCATCTATTCACTAAGCATTGCACTGAAATGAAATGATGACAGGAAGCTCACCAGTATAGCTGCTGTCGTAGTTATCCAATTCCAGTTCGTCCAGTGCATCCTGGGTCAAATCCCTGTCCCGATTGGGATTCCTTTTGATTTCTGTCCCTTACGAGACGTCGCCTTTTCTCTGCGCTATCCTCTCCCGGCGCCATCGGCGACTTTCTTCTCGGGGGCGTTCTCGGGCCAGTGAACTCGCGTCAGAACCAGTCTCAGACACTTCGAAGTCCATAGAATGGCCGGTGTGGCACGCCGCCATGTGTTCCTCAAGTTCAAGCGTGCTGATATATTCTGAGCAATTCTCGAAATCACATTGAATTATCTCGGGATCCGCTTCGCTATTTTTGCTCGACGACGCCTTGTTGCTGGTTGATGAGCTGCTGCTAGGCGCACTTTCGTTGTCTTGGAATTGGAATCGGAATGCTTGTCCTGGCTCGTTCGCATCGCCATTGACAATAAATGGCGAGGACGACGTATGCTCAGTCTCTACGTGAAGTAGCATTGTATAAGAGTCTGCTGCTCTGTATGTGCACACAGGTTGATATGGGCAGATATTGCCCGTAGCTATATCAACACTAGATTGCTCTGCGTGACAGTTAGTAACGTGACGGGAGAGACTGGCCCTTTCCTTCGTGCGAATGTGCATGCAGGAGCAAAAGGGCAGTCGAGGACCGCTTCTGGCTGTGAATGTGACATAATGAATAACAATAATAATAATCGAAAAAAAAAAAAAAGGCAAGTCCAGTTATATAGTTTGATTACAGAAAATCCTTTTTTTTTACTTGGGTTCCTTTTATAGAAGTAATAACAACAACAACAACAATAATAATGATGATAATGAATGGAAGGAAGCCAGGGACAAGGAACCACAAGCAAGGAGGAAGGAGAAGGCAGACAAATGTTATCTAGTAGTGATGAATCAATGGGATGCTTTCTCCGTTCCGATGACGAGAATCTTTAATGTGTTTGCCGTCTGGAAACTCACGTTCAAACGTTAGCTCAAGCTTTCAAATAAACCAAACTCCTTTGAGTTTTGATATATTTAGATGTGTATGGACAGGGCGAGAAAAACCAGATAAGAATAGAGAATGGTATAAATTCAATTGGATGGAAAAACAATTGTATTCATGGATTTATACAAGCTTACCTTGAACGGATCCGTTTACTATTGTGATTCAATTTCTTAGAGTAATTTGGAGTTGAGTGAAAACTGAAGAATAAAAAAAAAAAAAGGAAAAAGAAAAAAAGAAAAGAAAGAAAAGAAAAAGGATATGACAATGGCTGATGATATTCGTGCCTTGTCTGACGTTTGGGAGTTGTTTTAGTTGATATTGGTGTTTGAGGGATTGGGGTTTTATTTGTTCGTCGCTCTGGTTTTCTGTGCTATTTTATTTTAAACCTGTTAGAGGAAAGAAGTAATTTAAAAAAAAAAAAATGAAAAAGAAAAGAAAAAAGAAGTAAAAAAATCAAAGTAATCAGTAGTAAAAGTAAGTAAGAGGAAGACTTTAGTTGAGTAAGTAAGTAGTTGTTTGTGGTTTGTGGTGGGGTGAAATTTGGAAAGAAGTAAAAAAAAAAAAAAAAAAAAAAAAAAAAAAAAACCGTGAAGAATAAAAAAAAGAATAGGAAAAAATTTTTTTTTATTACTTAGGTATTATAAAAAAGAGAGGTAAATATACTAAGTAAGGAATAAATAAATCAAGTAGACAAGTAACAAAATCTATACATGATCTTTAGCTAAATATGAATAGGGAAGTAATTGTTCTTTCGATAGTAAAGTTTTGTTAAATCGATATTGCTGTGATAGTATCATTTTCGATCGTCGTTGCAATAAGGCTATTACCTAGGTAATGGTTGGTCTTTCTCTTATTCTCTTTCGTGCTTTCCATTCCTTTTACTGCCCATTCTCTCCCCATGTATAGTGCTGAAGATAGAATAAATAAGTGAACAAACGATTGAATGAATGAATCATATATATATATAGTAGAAGAACGCCCTGAAAGATATCAAACAGCCGAGCAAGACTTTGGCCGGAAGAGAGCGAGATGCAAAGCAAAAGGGATAAATGAATTGAAAGCAAGAATTTGAAATGGACCTGGTATCAAATGCAACGGGTTCATACAGCTCTCCTGAATATAATTATATATATCACACCGATTCAAACCCTCCTTTAACAAAATCGCCAAAGTTTCATTACAAGATTTTTATCGAGGGAAGCAGAAGGGGACAAAAAAAAAAGAGAAGAGGGGGGGGGAGGGGAACGTGGTAGACCGCCGGGAACAAAAAGGTACACATCAAACAAACACCTGAAATGACATGATGAAATCAAAGAAGGCATGATAATATTGATATTCAGTAGTATACGAACGACCTCTAAAGGGTTATGGTTCTTACTATAACAAATCTGAGGCTCGCATTCGCACTTATGATTATCGCTGTTCTGTGACACGTCGTCGTTGGAATTACCTTTAACGGTCGAAACGTCTCGGCTCGTCCACTTTCTTTCCACAAAAAAAAATTACTCTGCAGGGTCGAAAAAAAAGTATGAGTCCACATGCCCATGTGTGGAGAGAGCCTCCCTGGGAAACGCGCACGCGGAGCAAGAATACCTTTATAGCTGCACGAAATAACTCCCAGGAATGAGGAAATATGAGTGCATATATATTTTTTGTCTTCTTTATTCCTATTTGGTTCTCTTTTTCCTTTCTGCTACGAACTATCTGTCTTTTCTATACTCTTGTGTTCTTTTCTATTTTAATATTTGCGGCCTATTTTCCCCCACCCCCGTGAAGACGTTGCTGGTGGAGGGATTCGGTCGACTGCGAGGTCTAGTGTAGTGTCATCGCGACGTCTCGTGGTTGAAAAAAAAGCCTTCGGAATAGCAACAGCGACGACCTTTCTATAAGATTTATAGATTGATATCCTAGTAGATTCCTTGTGACAATTCCATTTTAGCTCTTTCACTCCTTTAAAAAAGTGGCTTTATTCCTCGTAGGTCTCAAAGGGAGATAGTTACAGGAGCGAGAGGAACATCCAATGATTGAATTGTGAGGCTCAACTTACTATTTAAATGATAAAAGTTTGCGAAAGAATCTAATAAAGAGGACGACGAGAGAGGGGGGACGATATAAGACCAACGTAGGGAAAGAAACAAGGGGAGGAGGAAGTATAGACAACGAAAGAGGAAGAGAGAGAACGAGAAGGAGGATATGGAGATAGGGTGAAAAGTGAATAAAGAACCAGTCAGTCCTATACGATAATGACGAGTGAGTAAATCGACAAGGCTGTTGGTGTTTATAAAGAAGCGACGTTATTTGTACTCTTCTTCCTTTTTTTTTTTGTCCGTTCGTTATAACAATTCCCAAGAGGCGTGTGGCTGCTGCTATAATAATAATAAATTTTTTTTCTTTTTTCTTTCCAGCTCGGCTCGGGGAAGGAAGCGAAAAGGCGAGGGAGTGAAAAAAAGGTTTCAAGAGAGAAAAAAAAAAAAATAAGCTACAGTTTTTTTTTTTGAAATAAATAAATAAATAAATAAATAAATAAATAAATAAATAAATAAATAAGATTAGAGTCTGGCCAACGCAGCAACTCATACTACCGTACTATCTATAGCCCACTTCCTTGAAAGACAAGATCTCAACCCCCCTTTTCTTCCCTGGTCCACTTCTTCCCGGCGCGCGGGAATATAAGAAGACAATGAAATGCCTTTGAAAAAGCCCTTCAAGGAGGGGGGCGTAAGGCGAGTGGGGAGCTCGATACCACAAAAGCGGAAAAGTATACCGGGGTGGGAGGAGATTTGGGGCCCTCGGGGTGAGATATTGTTATTACAGCAGGTGGGATAAACTTACAGAGTTAGTGCGTTTCTCTTTCAACTCAGGCACAGGATAGAAGCATGACACCCACAAAGCTAAGCAGGAAAACTTGTAAAAGGAAAAAGGAATTAAAAAAAAAAAAAAAAAGAAAGAAAGAGGGAGAGAAAGAGAGTGAGGAGCGACGTCGTGAATAGGTAAAGGAGAGAAACAGCACAGCACATCTGTATTCTCAAATGAATTACTTTTTTCTTTTCTGAGAGATCTTCTGTAGGGCGATGCTTGTTTAGAAGATGCAGATTATAATTAATAAATAGATTTTCACGCTCATCATATCTAAAATTGTAATAATTATTCTAATCGCAAGATTGGATAGTCGCTAACGGAAATCATGAGGCCATGAGCACCGTTCTAGTCTCATTATTAATTTATTTTTATTATTTTCTTTCTTTTTTAGAAAAAAAATTAAAAGATAAAAATAATAAAAATAAACTGTCTAAATATCCAAGATCATTTCTCTGGAGCCCCCTTGCCAGAGATAACTTTGGTCTGCTTCTTGTTAGAAGTGGAGTCCTTTGGAAGTTCTTTCGTGAAGGGAATGAACTCGGGCTGGCCGGGAATATACTTCCTTAGAACTTCAGGAACATTTAGGCCCTAAATATGTCCATAAGTCAGATGAAGATTATCGAAAGAGTAACAAGAGTAGTGAGTACATAGAGGGTAAAAGGCGACGTATTTGATATCTCTGTCGTGTAACATGGGGAAATGAACGTACCTCTTCGTCTGGTAGTTTTCTAAAACACAGCACATCGCTCTCTCGGTCGCGGAGAGTGTACAGTTTAGGCAGTGAACGTACTTCTTCGTTGTGTCTGTCGCAGTCTTAGCACCAAAGCGGATTTCCAGGTTTCGAGATTGGTAATCCGTGCAATTAGAGCAGGAGACAAGCTCTTTGTACTCTCCTGGAACGGGAACCAGGCTTCCAGGTCGAACTTTTTAGATGCAGCGTTGTTGAGAGCACCGGAAACGATCGCAACGACGCGGTAGGGTATCTTCAGACTGGTAGAATTTTTCGGCGTAGCTAATCATCTTGTCGAACTCATCCCAGACTGTTCGGGCTCGCATAGGACAAACTGCTCCACTTTCTCGAACTGATGGACCCTGTAGATTCCCCAGGCATCCTTCCCGTGAGATCCACTTCCCGGCGGTAGCAGGTGGAGAATCCCGCATATCTCTTCGGGAGGTCTTGCTTATTCAACCACTCATCTGCGTGAAGGGCAGAGATCGGTTGCTCAGAGGTAGCAATCAGGTACTTCTCATCCTTCCCGTCCAAAACCTTGTAAAGCTCTTCGTCAAACTGCTCCAGCTGGGCCGTTTTTGCCATGTAGTCCTTGTTCATAAACTGCGGCGTTTGGATTGGCGTGTACCCATTCTGCTCTAGGAATTCTAGACCGTAATTTATAAGTGCTTGGTTGAGGTAGACTCCCATCTTTTGAGGAAGTAGCCTCGGTGTCCGACAATCTTTGCACCACGTTCGGCTCATATCCATCCAGACGCGCTAAAACTTCATGATGCGACAAGCATTGCTTCTGCTCGACCTTGACACCTTCGGGAGCCCAATCGCGAATAAGAGCCGTTGTTGTCCTGTGCAGAAAAGTAATCTTTAACATTACGAAATACTTCCGGAAGGCTTGGAAACGACACGCAAGAGCTTTCTACATACCTCGTTATCGCTCACGGGTACAGAATTATGAACGAGGTTACGATTGTCATCAGCTTTGTATGCAGTGCAGCTTGCTTCTCGGTGGCTATGGTAAGCAGGTCCTTTTTTTGGTTCTCCAGCTCCTTCTTCTTGGCCATCAAGTCGGCGACGTCCGCCTTCTGTCCTAAATTATAGTAGAGGCTATGATCAGCTTCATTTCCAACCACTTAAAGCTCGAATGACTGGAGCGAAGCTTCTTAAGTGGTGTTTCGTACCTGCTTCTTTCTAGCTCCAATTTCTTTGATTGCAGCATTGATCTCGCGGTTTTGCTGGTCGACGTTGTATGTTGCTTTACTCTCAATTACATTAGCAATTATTCTGTCTAGTTAAAAAAGAGATTGAGGGAAAATGAGGGAAGATAATGCGCTTCTAATATCCATTCACCTTTCTTGATTCCTCGTGCAGACTGATGATTTCGTCTACGACTTCTACGGCTGGTAACGCTTCGCTGGGACTCGCGGACAGCCTCGGCGTCTCCGCCTTTGTCCTACCGATATCGAAGAATATTACATTAGATATTGAATTCTGATAATACAATTTCCGCAATGTTTGCAAGAAAGAGGATCGAGGGCTAACATTAAGGAAAGAGATAACGTCTAGCATAACTGTAGCTTTTTTCTTCTCTCCCGGACCTTTCCTATTCGTTTTTATGGGTCGCTTTAGCGAAGAGTAAACAGATCTTAGCTCGATGGAAAAGTATATGAGGGATGTTATGATAATCGTGTGAAACTATATATACCTACGTAAGTATATATTCTGGGTTGAAGAGGTAGATGTTTTTTTTTTTTATAGTGAGGGACCTCTGATTGCTCCAGCTCCGGTTGTTGCATTCTGGTGCCGTGTGAATCACCCCGAGCCATCTCGCCTCACTAAAGCTCTGCCGCCGCGTTCTCTCTCTTTATTTTTATTTATTTTATTTATTTATTTTATTTTATTTTTTTAAATTCAATTTATTTTCTATTATTTTAGGGTTCCACTTCCGCCTCCTCCCCGAAGTACTCCCGACAATAATCCTCATCCTTTCAGTTTTTCTAGAATCCTGGAACAAACTACAAGAAAAACAACATCACGAACCACCATCATCGAGTTCCTTCCCGTTCGAACCAAGACCTTAGCTCGATCACCGACGTACATTAACCCCTGTCAACTTGTATATAGAATACTTGTCAGAGATCAGTCGTGAGTCAAATGTGACTCCTCAGGTGGTCAGAATACGGACAAGAGGATGCTAAAAAATAGCAATAGGGAAAAGGTGTCGCTTGTAGCAAAGAACCACGACAAGGGAAACTATTTGACTCTCCCTCTCTCTCCTCTTCGAACAATGGCGCACCCGGTCGTCGTCCATCCCGCAAGGCCGCTGTACCGGTACTCGCCAAAATTCTAGGAGCGTCGATGTGGTTCTTCGTACGTCATCCCTTTCAGACTACTTCAAAAAAATGAAGAATCGTCACTTAAAAACACCTAGCAATGGTGGAATGGCAACCGGTTTCATAAGGAGATACGCTAACGCTATTTTGCCCAACGGGACAGTTAATGTATCGTGCGAAGAAGGACGGAGCGGTATTTCTGGGTACGTGTCTTCCTCTTTGAACCTATGACTGGGGTCTCCCGAACCACCAATCGCTAATTCGTGGAATTGAATAGGACTTAAACACCCGTGGACCATTGATATTAGCAAATCTTTCTTCTTCGATGCTTTATTTCTGTTTCCATTTCCGACATGCATGTGTATATATCCACCGAACAATGGTGCTTTTCCGAGTTTTCTTTTAGGCTGCGTGAATTGTTATCTCGTTATCTCCCCATCCTCTTGAGCAGTGCACCTAAAGAGAGTAGTATCTCTCGTCATCTACAATTCAATGAGCGATCTTTGTTACTACTTATAAGGCTGATGGATGGATGGTATATTTTGTGACTTCACATCTGGCTGGTCTGAGGACCTAACCAGCGCCAAGTGCCAGTGTTACGACTTCTTTCCCCAAGAAAACGCTACGATTCATCGTCAGCTTACTAAAGTTTAAATCTATAGATAAATCAATGCGTTGAATATGAAGAAAATCGCATATTTCCTATGCTTGACATGATATATATACATGTAAAGGATATCCTATATGCAACATGCTACTAATATCGTACTATTACAAACCTCCCCTTCTCCCTTTTCTTTTCTTTCTTTTCTAGTCTAACAATGAGAAGAAATGTCTTCAACAAATTTGCGGAATATTGCTTTCGAATCATGGTCTATATCGCTTTTTCTATACGTCTTTAATTCTCAAACTTTCATCTATAATTTATATTCCTTCCTCTTTTTACTCTTTCCCGCTGTAGCCTTCGCTTTGCTGCACCTATCAGAGCTGCGAGGCCGGAAGGATCCTCTTCTCGGAGAACCAGGAGATAATGAAACCGCCAGTAGCAATGACGACGAGCAAGACCTTGAAGTCTGCAGACATGTATGTGAGCTGCATGAAGCTTTGGAGCCACTTGAAGGTATCGCGAGGAGGCAGGTCACTACATCAAGGCAACCGTTGTCGTTACCACGTACGGGACTACAGAATGAAAGAGGAGTTAGATAATCAAGCTTCCACCTTAATAAAGAATACATCAGGTTTGGGTAGTATGGTCCTTACAGTTTTGCAACATTGGTTGGCGGTACGGCGGCCCAACGCTCAGGACGACACCGGCCAGGATATACTGGTAGCAAGATATTAAGAAAGACTAGTATTTTGCGAGTTGATAATGTTCGATTCCTCTTTGTCCAGAACAGGTGGCATATACCAGCTTTGCCGCTGAACGAGCTCGTATACGAGTAATTGAATGCCAAGGCATATGCAATTTGGCCCAATAGCGGCGTCAACACTTTTCTGGACACTAAACTGGCCGTCGGCCGTTTCTGGGACATAACAGGGAAAGGACCGCTCCAACCCACTGTTTTGATTGGAAGGTTCCATTAGCAGCGGTTCAAGATTACGAGAAGATCAAAAGGTGGAAGATGGACTTACTGAAGACAGCAATTGGCAGATAGCATTAGGTCAATAAATAAGAACTGGATTACAATTGATTAGTACACGCTGCAGCCTGTTTGGCGCGTTGAGGTACACTTACTTGGAAATCTCCCAGATTAGAACCAGATTTATAAAGGATACTGACGGAGATGAACTGGATGGCGGAGTACAAGCTCATGTACTTGAAGCAGCTGAAGCTGGTGACTAAAGATGCTCTCCCTTCCCTGCGGGGGTGTATCTTATTTAGCTTCGATTCCGATAAATAAAGATAGATAATTGTGCGTCCAGTAAGTGACTTACTTAATAACCTGTGCACACATGAGATTTCGAACACTCTACTAGTGAAGGGGGCAGCGACTGAAGCTTCGGCTTCTGACAGAGATATTCCGACATCCGCTGCCTTCAGAGCACCGCAATCATTCGCACCATCTCCGCAGAACCGACAATATAGTCAATGCTCTGAAGCTTCTCCACAAGTTCGTGCTTTTCATCAGGCGACATTCTTGCAAACACTTGGCAGGAAACCAGCATCTTCGAATGATATAGTTTAGTAAAGAAGGGCTACAAAGTATTCACTTTGGATGGGCATTTGCGACTTACTTTGTGAAGTATCGGTTTTGGGGCAAAGTCAACCATCAGCGGAACACTTCTCCACTGATAGCTAGCGAGTAAGTTTTTCATATCCATGATATCGAACGGGAGCGACAGGTCCGCGTCTGCCGGTGCGGGTTGAGGCTAATCAAAGCCGATTAGTACAGAATTATATAATGGCGTTATAATAGGTACATACCGTTAATGTCTTCTCATCGAGCGTAAACATCCGATATCTATACTTTCCCAGGCAAGACGAGCTTCTGCAGACCGGAAGTCGCCTAAGCAACCGTGTTCATAATGTTAAGAAAACTGAAATTATTTCTATCTTTTTATAGAACAAAGACACAATGAAATCCTGACGAGTACATACCTTCGGCAAAATGAGGTACAAAGACGTGCGCGCTTTTTTCGATGAGACCACATTCTCTTGCTACGCTAATGGCGGTGAGGATGTTGTCGCCTGTGCACATAACTTTCCTCAGATTGGCATCTTTAAGCTCTTGTATCACACCTGCGGTGCTAGGCTTCAACTTGTTCTCAAATACGATGAATCCGGAGAACGTCAGGTCCTTCTCAGCATCAGTCCGCTTCATCTTCTGAGCCGAACCCAACTGAGTTTTGGAATGTGCTTGCTCGCGCAACAATTACACGGTAGCCTCGATGGGTATAGTATGCTAAAATATCGTCGTAGTCATCCGGGACTATGAATTGATCAGCCTGTCAGCTCTTGCTCCGATGTCAAAAGTCTACTTCTGGCGATCCAACAACTTACAGCTTTCAGCTTTGCAAATCTCCCGCATGCATTCTGGTGCTCCCTTCACGTAGATGTCCCCTCCAGTGGCGCCGAATTGCTTGACGATGACACTTGTTCGTCGCAGGTGAGAAACGAATTCGAAGACTTGAAAATTCCAAGCTCGAATTGATGATCGGTATCCCGCCATTCATCTTTTGGCGTGGAGGTCGTACGACTGGTGGCGATAATGCATTGGTCTGGGCTTGAGACCATCCTGGCTTTCTCTTCTGAGTGAACTATTGCTCGAGTCGCCTTCCTCGTAAGTCCAGCCAGTAAATTCGAACATCTTTATATCCAGCGGATCTCCAAGGATCTCGCCATCAACAACCCGAAGCGAATGCAAGTAGTCATCGTTTGGAGAACAGCTTTGTTCGTCGAGTAATCTTCGGCAGACCCATTTTCCAAGAATTTTATAGGTAAAGTTCGTCCGCATTACTCAAGAGGTCCGTAAACTTCTTGTTGGCCGATCTACGACTCGCACGCCCAAGATATCCAAACCGTCCTCTGTCAGAGTCCCAGTCTTATCGAAGCATATAACATCAAGCTTTCCACCAACATTGACCCTGTTCGGACTGATGCAGAAGATCTGCTTCTTTTTGAGTCGTGAAAGAGCGAAATTTGTTCCAATTGTCAAAGTGGCAGGGAGTGCTGGCGGTACCATATAGTGATCAATCCAACGCCCTCACCACGATGAGATGCCAAGCCATTCCGAGTTCAATAAAATTGATGACTGAAGATATAAACCCTAGCGCCGCAATGCCAGCCATCACGGATATATAGTAAAACTGTCCCGGTAAATTTAAATCCAGACGGTTTCGGGAAGAGCATACTACGGACCAGAGCACCCTTCGTAGTGTTGAATCCAGTACGAACGACCATTGCAAGAGCGACAGCTTCTTCATCGATTCCGTCCTGGGGCGCCTAGCTCTGACTATCTTTGTTCCGCTGAAAAGAAATGCTTCGTAATAGCGGGAAGCACAGAGGCAGCACCAAGGTCGAGAAGCTGCAGCGCTCATCAGTACAAGGGACTTTAGAAACGGGCACAGACTCGCCCGTCACATGCTTTCGTTAACAATGCAGTCTCCCGATAGGAGTAAGCTATCGCAGGGAAACAGCGTGAGCGACGGATCGGTCACTTCGTATATGTCCCCCGGGACAAGGTCACTCGAAGAGACGTAACGCCAGAAGCCACTGCGTAGGACGCGTACGTCGCAGACAAACTTCGAGATTTCCGCAACCTGCGCATCGTAGTCTTGGTTTCTATCAAAGTGCTCGTAATACTGACGAGGGAGATGAAGAAAATGCATGCGGCGTAGTAATAATATTCGTCCATCGACCATAATATTAAACTCGCTATTTGGAAGACGTAAAAACGGATGAAACGCCTGCGTAAAGGTAAGTCAATGTCCTATTCTTCTTGTTATTTCGAGGATGTAGAATGTTGAAGCTTTAAATACCTCGTCGATCAAAAGTTGAATCATGGTCTTTTCCTCGATATCGATGAGATTATCCCCAAAAACAAGGCTCCTTTGTTCTTTCTGATCGCCATTTACACCTTGGCGGATGGTTCTCACATCGTGCCAGTCTGGATCCTTCCATTTGTTATTCAAGAGGAACTTGTCCATAAGCGGGTGATAACAAAATCGAATATATCTATAATCCAGGCACCTCAGGCTTGTTATGACGGATCGTCATCCTCTTCGAGATCCATCGCGATTGCCGTTGTTTTCTCGGACGGCGCGCCGAAGATTGTGGAAAGGCACTGTCCGTATCGGCGCTTCTTAATTTCGTGAACACTAAATTCGCCCCATTCGTTCTAATTGGGACGCCGATATGGTTAGTATCAAAGGTGGTAATTCCCCCAAATATTGTGCCCTATATTTATGCGCCTTTTCGGGATTGGATAAATAGCCTTACCTCAATTGCTACCCAGTCGCACGACATGAGAGGCGCAGTTTTCCCAATGAGCCGCACCCTCCACTTCGGGAGCCATCTGAGGACGAGATACCCGAGCCCTAAGGTCATTACGGAGATGGCTACCATGATAAAATAACCAAACGGTGCTGTCTTGTATCCGCCAACCGCAATTTTGAGGTCCTCTGTCATAATGTAAATTTTCTGCGCCGTCCTCTTCCCTTCCCCGCCATGCCTCTGTCCGTCGCAGAGGTGTCATGTCGCTCTAACAAAGGTCCTCTGCCGAGTCGCGTGTGTCTCTGCGCAGGAGAGGGGAGCTATCGCGCCTCGGCCTGCTAGGTCTCCTTGTTGGGGTGTTGGGGCAGCCTCGAGGTCGTCGGACGGGAAAGCGAAGCCGAATTCATCCCCATTATCGTCATCGATCAGGGCCTGGTCCTCGGCTAGCCAATCGTCCGCCTCTTCGTTCTGGAAAAAGGTAAAACTGGTTGTCGAATCCGCCCTCGAACGCCGGCGATGAGCAAAAGAAGACCTGCTTGTCGGTACGCTTTCGGAGACCGGCCCGCTGAACACATCCTCGCTGGCCATCTCGGCGCCATCGGCGTGGGAGTAGAAGCTCGCGGCATCGGAAACGTTCGATTCGGCACGAGGGCGGGGCCCTGGCCTTGGTTGATCAAAGGGACCCACCTCTGAAGCCATTCTGTATTTTTATCAAGCCGCAATTGCCATCACCGGCGGCTTCAAAATATTTCGTGGAAGGACAATATATATATATAAAAGGGGGGGGCAAGGAGAGTATAAGAACGAGTCGTGACTAAAAGGGATTGTGGACGATCATGAAGAGGTGATGATGATGATAATGATGATGATGATGAAAACTTAAAAAGAACAGGAAATAAATAATAAGAATAATAATAATAATAAGCCTTCAAAAATAACTACACAAAGCGAGCGAACTACCTTCCCTTCCAACTGCCTCAAAAATAAATTCTCCGTCTGCGCAAAAGCGTTTCAGGAGCAAAATTACGTCGTATGTGCGGCGGTCCTGGTTTCGCTTAAATTTCTCGTTTTCCTGCCCAGTTTTTCCAGCTCCCACATGTTACAACCTCCGAAAGGGTGCGGCGTTCTTTCCTGTTATATGTGGCATACAACGAGAAGCTCTACTGAGAGACGAAGCTTGCATATAATCACGATATAATTTTCGTCGATTAATCCTACCATTTGATATCTCAGAAAGCGGCTATTTTGGAGTTATCAGAGGGTACGAAGCGCTCTAAAGCGAAAAGGCTCAGGGCTTAGCGGACATATAAACATGCTGAAGCCAGACGGCCGAAAACGGTCGACATGGTCTCGCCAATGCTGTACCGCATCCCAGTTGCATGGATGTGTCTACCGGAGCGAGACAGTACATACAGCGTATAGCCTTGATTCAGGATGCCTCTCCTTTCACATGTGGATACCTTCTCAAGATCAATGTAATATTTGTGCTTCAACTGTCAGACCTTATAAAAGAAAGGGAGAAGATAAAGTATCGAAAAAGGTCCTAGGAGCAAATGAGATACAGGATCAACATATTTACCTAGTAAGCAAGATGAAATCAAGACCAACAAGCTTCTCGTTATAGCTGTCGCATGGTTGCGGCAGCGTGTTAGAGGGAAATACCGGGTGTGCGGCACTCTGCGGCACAGTTATTTTTTGGTGAAGACAAAAAGAAAAGCTTAAACAAAGAAAAACAATTCTCGCCTCAATGATAAAGCTAAGGACGGTTCTATTATTAAAATCTCCATCGACTCTTACCTCGTGAAATCCCATTCGAATTATACAGTCAACGTATCAAGGTCGCGAAATATAAATAGTAGACTAATAAAGACTCTGGTCCCCTTAGATCAACTATTTAAAAGCGATTCTTCAAGAGCTGGGAACTTTTTTTTTTTTTTTTTGGCAGAATGGGAAAGGAAAACTTCTCGATGAAGGCGGCTTCCCAGCCAGCTGAGATCACAGAGCAAGAAAAGTCGCTCAAGGCGTGCTCAGAGCTGGCGAATATCCTGATACAGCGCTACGAGAAGCCCGAACCCGGACAGAAGGACCTCAACCTGAACGCCCTACGTGGGGAGGTGGCGAAGAAGCACAAGCTCAAGAGTCTGCCGCCGCTCACTTCGATCATCGCCGCCGTCCCTGAACACTACAAGAAATATGTCGTCCCGAAACTGATAGCGAACCTATAAGTAAGGCGACCGTAAAGATGGCGGTGGAAAGAAAGAATACTGGATATAAGATGGAACCTTTATTTGTATCATATGCTAACGAGCTTTTTTGGAAACTATTTAGGAACAAGCTCGGGATAGCTGTCGTCGCCGTGATGTGCAAACCTCACCGGTGTCCGCATATAGCTTATGTATAGATAGCCCTCACCCCAAAAAAAAAAAAAAAAAAAAAAAAAAAAAAATAAGAAAGCCGCTTGAGGATATGCGCAGCTAATTAGTGATTACTAGACCGGCAACATATGCGTCTATTGTCCTGGCGGGCCGGACTCGGACTTTGAATACAGCACACAGTCGTATACGGGGTACGAACCGACGAGTATGCGAGCTATACGAGCACGATATGATCCCTTCGAGCAGGCGAGAGGGAGAGTGGACCAGCTACGAGCCCTTGGCCACAGTGTGGATAAGGTGGAATACATTATAATGGGCGGAACATTCATGTCGCTACCTGAATCGTATCGCGATTGGTTCATCAGCAGCCTCCACAATGCGTTGTCGGGTTATACAACGGACAACGTCGACGAGGCGGTGCAGTGAGTATTTTTCGAATATAGCAATATTTCGGACGTAACCGTTTTAACCTTTTGCTTTTCTTTGCGATAGGATGGCTGAACATTCGGAGACAAAGTGTGTCGGGATAACGATCGAAACACGGCCGGATTACTGCTTGGATCAACACTTGAGCTCTATGCTGAGATACGGTTGTACCCGATTGGAAATCGGCGTGCAGAGCTTGTACGAAGACGTTGCGAGGGATACAAATCGAGGTCACACTGTGAAAGCCGTATGCGAAACTTTCAAACTCGCGAAGGATGCCGGGTACAAAGTTGTATCGCACATGATGCCTGATCTACCCAACGTCGGAATGGAGCGGGATATCGAACAGTTCAGGGAGTACTTTGAGAATCCGGAGTTTCGAACGGACGGTCTCAAGATATACCTACGCTAGTGATCCGTGGAACAGGGCTGTACGAGCTATGGCGGACAGGACGGTACCGAAATTATACGCCGAACGCTTTAATTGATCTGGTAGCCAGGATACTGGCACTTGTTCCACCGTGGACGAGGATATACCGTGTCCAGCGTGATATTCCAATGCCGCTGGTTACGTCAGGTGTCGAGAACGGGAACCTGCGAGAGCTAGCGCTAGCCAGAATGAAGGATTTTGGTACAACATGCCGTGACGTTCGGACGAGAGAAGTTGGTATACAGGAGATAAAGAATAAGGTGCGGCCGGACCAGGTCGAGTTAGTACGGCGAGACTACACGCGAACGGTGGCTGGGAAACATTCCTAGCATACGAAGATCCCAAGCAGGATATCTTGATCGGCTTACTGCGGTTGAGGAAGTGTTCAGACAGGACGTTCCGACCGGAACTAACAGGCCAACAGACGAGCTTAGTCAGGGAGCTTCACGTTTACGGAAGCGCAGTGCCCGTGCATGCCCGAAATCCGAAGAAGTTTCAGCATCAAGGGTACGGAACACTCCTCATGGAGGAAGCGGAGAGGATCGCGAAATATGAACATGGTAGCGAGAAAATCTCAGTGTACGTTCCGTCTTTTCACCCTTACCTCAATATCTTGTGAATATCTAATGACAGCACTAACCGATTTCTAAATGCAGTATAAGCGGCGTCGGTGTACGAAAGTACTATGCTAATTTGGAATATACACTGGATGGGCCATATATGTCTAAGATGTTATGATCAAATTGAAAAGCTTTCAGGTTTCCAAATGTATATTAGACATCCAGAAACAAAAGGAACCCCTTACAAGCGGGGCGATTTTGTAAATCCCATATGCTTCATTCCATAAAAACCTCCTAAGTCATGAGCCGTGTAATTTGCAACAACTCTATCTATTTTACAAAAGCGACAGCAGGAAAGCTCGCAACAACAACAACAACAACAATAAAAAGACCATGGAGGAAAGCATTAAATGGCCCACGATTACAACAATGCAAGGTTATATGTATAATCTCAAAATAATATAAGGATAATAAAGAAACAGAGCGTGACATAAGGCAACTAATCGCTGTCATCATCACTACCGTAACCGACGAGTGGTGCGGCAGGCGCGGCGGCCGCAACCGTAACCCAGGTGTCTCTTTGTTCTTTTCCTGAATTGCTTTAGCGCGGCGAGAGTCGCCCCCCCTAATAACCCCGAGTCTTCCTGATGTTGACCACCCTCTATTAAACCGGCGCGCTCGGTGCCTTCCAGTTGTTCGTAGCCGGCTCTGCCGGCCGGGTTGACCGCGTCAATACCCGGTTGTACCATACGTCCTCCGGCGCTTCGAAACCTTGCAAACCGAAGCTACTCTCCAATTTCCGCCGCCTCTTCGCGTCGGACCTTTACCTCTAGTTCCGCGATATATTCGGCCGGTAACGCTTTCCGAATCGCCTCCGCGGCTTGCTCTTCGATCCTCCGCTTGTCTCGCGCCTGCGCCAGCGGGTTGGGATCTTGCGTCGCCCACCGGACGTTGAGGATCTCGCTGTGGTCTAGGGACTGGTGTGCCATTGCCTCCTTTGCGAATTGTGCGTTGGCTTCATTAACGTAGGTTACGAAGGCGACGCCACGGGAATTCAGGACTCGAACTATCCGGTCACATCGTGTTAATAAGAGTAAAACGGAGAAAAAAAAGGCGGACTAATGTGGAATCATTCTAAGAGAAATATTGAGACTTACTGCGCTCAATCTGACCCCACTCTGCGAAATGCCTAGCAACGATCTCTTCAATCTCATCCGTAACGTGAATGCGACCGATATACAGCGTTCTATTCTGCCTCATAAAGCTACCGACGCCACCCATGTCGTCCCTGTAATCCGAGTGCTTGTCACGACCGAAACAATCGATATTCGGGTTAAAGAGGTCGTGAACGGTCGGTAAGCGGTGCAGGTACTCGCAGTGGTGGCCGTGCGGACACAATCCCTCGCAAAAAACAGGCAAAAGTACGATCCGGGTACGCGGTCGGCTTTGGTATAACCGGAGTCCTTCGCGACGTTGCATCGCCCTTCGGCGTGGTGCTTGCTGATGTACTTGTCCTCCCTGTCGCCTCCCGACCATTTGTTGTACCATATGTTGAAGACCACGCCTGTCTGCACGGGCATTTTCCCTGGTTCGTACGTCTCCGGATCAACCTGCGGTTTCGCTGGCCGTCTCTTCTTCTTCGTCATCGCGACGGCGGTGGAAGACCCTCCATCTTTCTTTGCCACTTCCGTTGATGTTTTTACGAGCGCCGTATTATCACCTTGGCCTTCTTGCGATGTAGGTTCCGATGGAGCGGATGCTGGTTTGTGGACATGGTTGAAATTCGTGAAAATGGGTTCTGTCGTGTGCAAATATTTTGGGAAGAGAGATGGTAAGGAGATGATTGAAAGAAAAATGATTATAATTTCTTAGAAAGCTAGTTTGCCGCTAAATAAAGGTAAGTAGCTCTTAAGGAATCCGGTTCCAAAAAAAAAAAAAAAAAAAAAAAAAGCTGCGGAGCTAAACCCCACCGCCGAGCTGGAGCTCCCACTCTTCAAAGTTCTTTTCGCAAGTATCGCAAGATGCAACTTGCTAGCAATTATAGAAGGGTCATTAAACACCACTAGTTCATCCGCGAATCTTCTTATTCCCCGACCTTAAAAGATATTCGAACCATCGCCTACTAGATCGCTTCGAAGGCGTTAGGGCTCTAGGAAACTCAGTCAAAATGGGAGGTATGTTTAAATAACCTTTCGCCCACGCGGAAAAGAATTGCAGCTGGATGTTATGGAAGCTAATTGTATACGATCTATAGTCGCTGAAAAGATCAAGGAGTTAGTCGCCAGTCAACTTTCCCAAAATGAAATACTTCTCCTATTCTCCTATCATGGTTACTTACATGTTTAAATCCGAAGGATCGAGGAGGAGATGCGGAGGACACAGAAGGTACTATAGGAAAGCTTATATTGGCCAAGCTATCTCGAATTCGAATCCCGCTAACATATTTTCCTCAGAACAAAGCGACAGGTTAGCTTACGATCGCTGTAACTCTACTTGAGAAAATAGGCTCTGACATTCTTACTCAGAGTATCATCTGGGTCTTCTGAAGGGTTAGCAATTTGTTCTCGCTATATTCCAGTACTGTTGCTGCTTTGAACCTCCTGCTAATCAGATATTCGTGCCTTGCAGAAAGCTCGCGCGTTTACGAGCTCAATTGCTCGAACCAACAACCTCATCCTCAGGTGGTGGAAGTGGATTCGACGTCAGTAAAAGTGGAGGTATGGCTGGCTACTCAGGGATATCTGCCACAGCACGTTGAACGAAAGTCTCACATTCCGTTTATTCGAACCTAGATGCACGAATATCGCTCGTCGGCTTCCCATCAGTTGTCAGTATAAAATCGGTAACCCTGCGCAGATGCAAGAAAAAGCGAAAGCTCACAACCGAGGATACTAGGGCAAATCTACCTTCTTGTCAAAGGTGACGAAGACGAAATCAGAAGTAGCAGCGTATTCGTTCACAACTCTCACAGCAATTCCGGGCGTTTGGAATATGAGGGCGCTGAGATTCAGGTCTCGATCTTCCGGTATTATCGAAGGCGCCTCGGAGGGCAAAGGAAGAGAAGGCAGGTTATATCAGCAGCAAAGGTACGAATCAGAGCTATATGTACTTCGGGGAACTTTCGATGCAGAAATATAGACTCACTTTTCGGGACCATCAGACGAGCGATCTTATCGTCATGGTACTCGATGCGACAAAAAACAGGAACAGAGGCGATTGCTGGAAGCGAGTTGGAAGCCGTTGTATCAGGCTTAATCGCGAAATACCGTAGGCATGCCTCAGATAGTCCAGATCTGCCTTTCGGGTGATGGTTCGCTGATACCACTTCGTTCAGAAACATATATCTCAAGGCTAAAAGGCTGGCGGCATGAAGATCAACTTCATGCAACGCCAAAAAACCTCGACGAGAAGATGGTATTCAATATACTGAGAGATTACAAGATGCTTAATTGCGAGGTTCTTGTGAGAGACGAGAATGGTACGTACAAAAGATCGACGGGGGTTGGAAATTTCAAGCTAAGTCTGCTATGGAAAAACAGCAACTGTTGACGACCTTATCGATGTCATTATGGCTGCGCATCGTAAATATATCCGGTGGTAAGTACACACCCTTTGCCTAATTCCGTTTACTCATATTAACCGTTTTTGCTTGAGGTAGTCTATATGTTTACAACAAAATCGATTGTATATCGAAGACATATCTCGATCAACTAGCCCGCGAACCGCACACAGCAGTTATGTCTTGTGAGCAAGACTTGGGAGTAAAAGATGTTGTCGACAGGATTTGGGAAGAGCTTAGGCTACTGAGAATATACACGAAAAAGTTCTTGGCCTCTCCCTTGCTTTTTACCATCGAATGAGCTTATACTGACAGCGTTGTTACTCGATAGGAAGGACATGCACCAGATTTCTCTGAAGCTCTAATTGTACGGTCGGGAAGTACAATCGAGAATGTTTGTGACCAGATCCAAGGACCATTAAGGAGAAGTTCCGATACGCACTTGTGAGTGACCTACCGCTATTTTAAGCCTTGATATAACCTTTTAAAACCAAGGACAACATTGATTATCCTATATTTATATTTTATTTATTTATTCCTTTTTTTGACTTCCGTTCTAACATCGCAAAGGTCTGGGGAGTCAGCGCAAAACATTCACCTCAACGGACAGGCTTAAACCATCTTGTCGCCGAAGGCGATGTAGTATCAATCGTGACGAAGTAACCAATCGGGTGTAATACCCATTAAATAGATGTTTTTCTCCCACAATGACAATTGACATCAATTCCCCTCACCAAAAAAAAAGCCGCTTTATGTTTTACTTCCCAGCCATTGCATTTATATCGTCTAAAAGTCTATGAGCATGCGTTTGCTATTTGCTCTCCTCCGCGAATCCATCTCTAGTGGCTTTTTTGAAAAGTGGGGAGCCTATCCGGTTCAGTTCAGCTTCTGATCAGATCGCTTTTTTTTTTCGGTCTGCGTGGAGTTCAGCAGGAGCAGGTTCAGCATGTGCATGTCGAGCCGTAACGGACTAACGTGTTGAACAACGAATGGAAAACAAATTTTCAACCACCGTGCAGGAACCATGTGCTACTATGCAGTTCCTGGCCCTTTATTTCACCGTCTTACCATTTCACGAAACCCTGAACGCCAAATAGCTGGGAATAAAACAATAATGTGATATATGACGACAGAAAAGAAACAGAAAGAAGTGAAGAGAAGAGCAGGTGAGCATTCAGAAGGAGGAGAAAGAACGAAAAAAGGATTCCCATCATCCTCTTTTCTTTCCTTACTTTCTCTTTTTCCCGTCTTTCCTTACACGTCACTTGCAGCTGCCGGCGATAACTTTTCCTCCCCTCAAGCAACCCTAGATTATTATTATTTTAGTTGCTGTTACCCACACGTTTTTTGTCTCTCTATTTTTCGAGTTCCGGAGCGCCTACCCAGAAAAAGGCAACGAAAGAATAAGAAGAAAAAGAAATATATAAATTATCGTGTGTATATTATTTAGCTCGGTCCCTGCACTTCTAAACTGATGATTGATCTTCAAAAACTTAGCAAAAAAATTTTCCTCTCGCTCCTCTCCTCTTCTTTTTTTTTTTTTTTTTTTTTCGATTTCAGCTCAGTTTTGTCCTTTCTTTTTTCAGGCATTTAAGGGCAGCTGTTTACCCTTCATTCAGGGAAGAAAATCTCATTCTATTTTGAATAACTTAACTTACTATCTATAATAAAAAGGGGAGGGAATGGTTTCGAAACGACTTTCAGGGATTACTTATTCAGGTCAATACTAATGTTATAGGGCACGAATACTTTAAAATATCATTTCTCACTCCTAATATAAACGCGCCAAAGCGTTTACCACCCGGTTATTTGTGGCTATTCTACTATATATTACTATCTTTTTGAAGTAGTAGCGTTCGATAGTACCTATACTAATACTATTAGATGATTACCATTATCCGTTATTATTGCCATTAATCAAATAAACAATAATATATATATATATATATTAAAACGTATTTTTACGTAAATTTACGTGTTTATCCATCTGCGCTAGTACTCTCTTTTTATCTTCTTTTTATCTTTGGTACATTAATATTTAGGCAATTTCTGTCATGAAATAGAGAACCAATCGAGCACTTTTTTTTGTGCATCCTTCTATATATATATATATATATATATCGGCTCAAACTGCATGATCTCTTTGCCCAGGTAACAAGCAACGAATTGGTAGTGGATTTTGGTTGGCTGTTCTATAGGAGTAGGAAGCAGACAGAAAGTCAACAAAGCAAGAAATATAGGTATACTTAAACAACTATATCGAAAAAAAAAAAAAAAAAAAAAAAACAATATATATATATATATGTTTACAGAGGTAAGATAACTATTCCATTGTTTATTTATCTTCTTCTTCTTCGCTCATTCGTATCCTTCTGTTCTTTTGTTTTATATTCAAAAACTCTCATCAGTATTCGAATTGTTTTTATTTTTTTTTTATTTATTTTTTTATTTATTTTTTTTTATAGTCGATATTCTACATTTGGTATTATAAACATTTCATTAGCATTATCATTACTACTACTACTATATAAGTAGTAGTAGTAGTAGTATATAGTAGTAGTAGTAGTAGTAGTAGTATAAAGTTGCCTTTACATTTTTATTGTTTTTTTTTTTTCCCCGGCCCTTCCTGCCATAGTGTCCTTCTTACGTATGAAACGGAATTTTTTAAATACTTCCCTTCCCCCTTCAGTCCTTTAATTACACCATCGTCGACTTTCTTACTTTGAGCAATCAAGTTCCTCCTACCCCAGGATTAAACACGCTAATATTTTATTTCCCCTCTGCTAGTTTCCACAAGGTCTAGAGAGTTTTATTTTCTTCATTCAAGAGATCTTTTTGTTGGGTGGGTTTTCTTTTAGCCTAGGTGCTAGTTTTGGATGGTGTTTGAACTTCGGCAGCATGCGTAGTACGCCATCAACAGCGTTGTTCCTGCTAGCTGCGCAATTGCTTCAATTCACTGGCACTTCGGCTTCCGCAAATTCACCTCCGCCAGCGCCACATTCATCTTCAGTTGTTTCCGACTCACCACCGCCGCCGTCATCATCGTCATCACCGGCGTCAATTTCTTCCTCGATAATATCTCCTTTGCTAATTCCGTAGCAACGCTACCAGAGTCAACCTGTCAGTTCAGGACGGCTAATTATATAACCCACGGCTTACCACAACAATGCCTGCGGAAGTCCTGGCAACCCCCGTCCCGACACAGCATCGCAGGGCCCTGCCGCCGGGACAACCGCAATTCCTTCAGAGGGTACCAAGCAGGGCCTGAAACTGACGCTTCCTCACTGGTACCACCAGCGCTACCGCACACGGCAGTGCGCCAGCAGAAACCGGAAGCGGTTCCGCAGACAAGGCGTCTTCGGATGGGACAGCAACGGGAGCAGTTCCGCCCCCGAAGATACCGAATCTCCTCTCGATAACGCAAAGTTTTTATCCTTCGAGGAGTGGAAGGAGCAGAATTTAGCCAAAGCTGGCCAGTCTGCTGAGAATTTTGGACAGCGAGCTGCTCGGGAGCCTCGAAAGCGTCCTGGGTCCGTCAATGGCGACCTTGACTCCTTAGGCGAAGACGCAGAAATCGAAGTAGATTTGTTCGGTGCCGATGGGAACGACGGCTCGGAGGAATCTGCGGTTGCAAATAACATCGTGAGGGAGAAAGGCCGAGCGAGTCGGTTTCCCTCACGGTCACGCAAGGTCAAAAGATGCCGGGAAAACATGCAAAGAGCGGTTTAACTTTGCATCCTTCGACTGCGCTGCAACCGTACACAAGACGAACAAGGAATGCAAAGGGGCTACTTCCGTTCTCGTGGAGAATAAAGACAGCTACATGCTCAACAAGTGCAATGCGAAGAACAAGTTTGTTATTGTTGAACTCTGCGACGATATTCTCGTTGATACGGTTGTCCTCGCAAACTACGAGTTCTTCTCGAGCATGTTCAGAACATTTCGCGTCTCGGTCAGTGATAAGTATCCCGTGAAAGCGGCTGGCTGGAAAGAATTGGGACTGTATGAGGCGAAAAAACTCTCGTGAAATCCAAGCCTTTTTAATCGAAAATCCGCTCATTTGGGCCAGGTATATAAAGATCGAGTTTCTATCGCATTACGGGAACGAATTCTACTGTCCTTTGAGCTTAATTCGGGTGCATGGACCACAATGATGGAAGAATTTAGGTACCAAGAAGAACTAGCGAGGGGAGAAATCGATGAAAGTGAGGAGATGGAGCCGGAAGCGGTTGCACCCGAGATTGCGAGTGCGATGCCTGAAGAAGGAGGACGTGCATCATCATCAGCGATCGCAGAACTTGCCTCTCCCACAAAGAGCTGGGTGTATGTCGGTTCCGAATCAGGTTCATACGTTACAACCGCTATCCCGGCACCATCAGTCTCAGTCTGTGACGTATTAGATACTCCGCAATTGTTTAGCTCAAAGATGGTATATGAGATTGTATGTCCTGCTATTCACACCCCGATATCGTCGCCTTCATCTACAGTCGAAAAGCCCAGACCAGATGTTCCACGATCGAGAGAAGCGAAGCGGCCTCAAAAGCAGCACCGTACGAATCTAAAATTACATCCACACAGTCGGCCGTAGCCTCTCCCTCAGATATAAAATCTGAGGGACCAAGGAAACGGCTCCGTGTCGAAATCTCAACAGCAGCCGGTTCGAAGTGCTAGTGGCGGATCACAACATAATGCCTCTAAAGGAACCCATACCCGGTCCTCAAGCACCACCGACCATAAATCCCATCCGTCGTCAGCTGCGTCTGCACCTCCAGCTGTCCCTACGACTCAGGAAAGCTTTTACAAGACTATTCACAAGAGACTCCAGTTACTCGAAGCAAATGCAACCCTTTCATTGCAGTATATTGAGGAGCAGTCCCGTCTATTCCGAGATGCGTTTAGCAAAATGGAGAAGAGACAAATGTCCAAAACTTCCGCTTTTATGGAGCAACTCAACGCTACTGTTCTTACCCAACTAATAGGATTTGTAAGACACCAGCGACTCAAACCCGCATGTTTCTTCTATTGACCAATAAACAATTTGCTAACAAAATGACGCATTGCAGAGACAACAATATGACCAGCTTTGGCAGTCTACCGTAATAGCACTCGAGAGCCAAAAAGAGTCCTCCGAACGGGAAATTGTAGCTATCAGCCAGAGACTCTCTATTCTGGCAGACGAGGTGAGAAATTTTTGATCCAAGGACTTAGAAAACCCGGAGAGCTAACCTTCATACCAGGTTATTTATCAAAAGCGGATGTCGATCATACAGTCCGTATTGCTTCTAGTTACCATAATTCTTATAATATTCAGCAAGACAAACCACTTTGACACGCCTATCCTTCAAACCATGCTTTCATCTCGATCTTTCCCACGCCTCCCCTGGAATCACCTCCCACTTCTCCGCCTCCTCCGTGATCAGGAAGTACATGCAAGCGAGTCATTCCCGCAACTCAAGCGACGGCTATGATGTTGACGCCATGGAACATTCCGGCATCGTCGAGTCCAGGAACCGTTACCAGTATAGCCCGCCATCGTCACCACCGGATTATCTTACAGTACAAGATGCCAATGGGCAACCGCAGATCACCCGAAGCTCGCCCGCCACGCCAAGCGGTAGGGAACACGAAAAGTGGCGTGGACGGCCGAATTCGGGTCCCTCTCAACAGCGAAGATGGGGAGAAAAACATGCACCACCACCGCAATGCGGGAACCCACGCCAATTGGAAAGAACAGGAGGAGGATGAGGAACAGGAGGAGCAACAAGCCGCTCAGGATTCCGGCTTGATGACACCGATTAGTGATAATGTCAGCGGCCTACGAAGAACGGCGTCTGATATCACACCGACTCTAGTGTATCCGGATCCCGGAGATGACAATGACGATAATGAGGAGTTTCTGGATCCGTATTGATTTTTTTCTTAATTTTTTTTAACATTATTTGTATTTTTTTGGGAGGGAGGTATCTTTTTTTCGCAGCGAATCTCATTTTTAACATCCAGAATAAATTGGAATCATGTTGGACCGGCTTCTTTAGCCTTTTCTTCCCTTTTCTTTCTCCATATACCCTTCTTTTTGCGCCTTTTCTCTCCCGCGTTTTCACCCTTTTTTTACCTACAAGTTTCATTCTCATTTCCATTTTTTAGCCTTGCAATCCATGCATTTCCGGCTGTTTGTTCAAAATGGGGGATTTTGATCAAGCTCGGCATTGTCAAATTTAGCGATACAGCGATCTTTGTCTTTGTTCAGCGATGGATTTTTTTGAAGCTTTTTCTTGAGACACGTACTGCTTGTTAACCATCAGCATAACTTTATGCCCGGCGCTCATGTTTTCTTGGATTCTGTATAGCTTTTCACTTTTTTTAATGTTCCATTTTTTTTTTTTTTTTGTGATGATTGATGTATTCTTATTGTCAGGGAGATTGACTTTACATCGGTGCTTCTCCCACTTCTTCTTTACCAAGCTATCTGTTATAGCTAATTGGAGGGAAATAGTCTACCTATAGCAGGATATATATACAGCAAAAAGAATTGAACTCTGCCAAACATTTAGCATTATTCAACTTTCACAACACCGGATATAGTGTGTGCTTCTGATATATCAATAGTACAAAGCGTATACTTATTTTTATATAACGCGTGAGCGAATCTAGAATTTTATACTGCATTTTGGTATTACACTTTAATACTGGCTATAGCTACTTGACATAAAAAAGAAAAAGGATAAAATAGTAGTATCCGGGAAATGAAAAGCACAATTTCTGATATGATGGCAGTAGGGTGCCTTTTCTGCTCGCGAAACATTATTGTGACATAAAGTAAAAGGAAAACAACAAGGTATTAAAAAAGAGAAAGAAAAAAGAGAAAAAAAAAAGTGAAAAGCAACTAGCTTAAAGAGATGAGCCAAGTGGATATAGAGATATATATAGATATCTTTTGTCAAATTTTCTTTTTATGTGAAAAGTTTTTTTTTTCCCCCTTCGAATCCTAATGTTGAACAAGGTAGTAAATTAACATAACAATGAAGCATAGAACACCACGAGGACGCCTAGTACCAATGTTAAAAAAAAGAGGAAGATAATACACAGGAGAAGTAAAAAAAAAAATAAAGAGAATGGAAAGAATGTCAGAAAAGAGTAATAGTTTTTTTTTTTTTTTCACAACGGAAAAAGGGGGAAATAAGGTTAAAAGTTAGTACGACGAATCATAATTCGTCGTGATGCAGCGAAATACAAATTTTCTTTTTAGTAGAACAGAAACAGAAACTGTATATAAGCAGAAGTATATGTGCCGATGCTTGTGGATTTTTTTTAAAAAAAAAAAACATGTAATAAAACCTTTAGGCCAACCATCTCCTTCTCTTCTTTTAAAACGATGGGACCTAAGGGGGGAAAGGGATGGAAAAATTATAAAAATAAATTGTCATATGTGAGGAGGGAAACGGACGAAGAACAGTAAGCTGAAAACCGTGAGCATTAGTAACGTACGATGCGAGATAATAAAAGAGGAAGAAAATTAAAAAAAGGCAGATAAACGCTAGAGCTCGTTCATGATCCCTAATCCGAGTCATCGTCGTTCTCATTTTCGTCTCCACCGCCGTTTTCCGACGCGGAACTTTCGCCATCGCCGCCATTTTCCTGTTGTTCCGCCTGGTTTTTGGGCGTAACCTTTAACCTCAAGTGATATTGGGAGCTATAGGATTTGTGGTGGGCGTGCCAGCGTCCGATATGGGTGCAGTCGATTCTCCATCGGCGGTGGCGCTAACTCCTCCAGATGGGGCGTTTTCCTCGAGATCGACAGTCAAGCCGTTCTCTCTGCCAGTTCGGTGATCTTGGAACGGAATTCCTCCTGAATTGACGAAAAGAAGTGAACATGTTAGCGGGCTTAAATTGCGTTGCGTGTAAGAGAAAAGTTCAGAACATCAACTACTAACCTCCATAATATTAGCATCCTCATAAACCAGAGATCCTTCCTCATTGTAGGTTCTGGCATTGTTGAACATCAACAAAAAGTCTTCCTTAACATCATTCAGGCTGGCATAATCCTCCCGGTCAATCTTCTTACGGATCATCTCGAAGGAGATCGGCTGCTTGATAAAGGTGTAGTAATCCGCATAAATCTTTTTGCTGGGAAGTTGAACGAAGTATTCAGAACACTTCCTATCCGAATCGGGAGCATCAGGTACATTTATGACATGATCATAAAGGATGGAGAGACATTTCTGGAGGGAGTCTCGTTCGTTTGGAGAGAGGATATCGACAACGTTCATCTTGCCTCTTGGCCGTTTCCTCTTGGGCGCCTCGACGGCCAATTCTTCAGTCGCCTTTCTCTTCTCTGCTCGTGGTTGACGGCCACGCTTTCGTTTAGACGGTGTAGCTTCCAGTTCAGGTGGCGTAGGCTCACGCTGTGGCGTTGCAGCAACGGCTTCATTCAACGCCTGTTTCTTCAGCTTATTGGCTACGCGTTTTTCCTTCGCCTCGCGTTTCCTGCGAGCAGCCTCCTCAGGAGTATCTTCGTCGTCATCGATGGCGTCCAACCACTGCTCTTCGGTCAGACCATCGTCGTACCGGACCTGTGTTCGTTCACGTGCACCACGACCAACAGGACCTTCGTCTTCCTTGATCTCTTCAACGTCTTCTTGGAGATAAACTTCAGGAAGCTCTTCGTCCTGCATCAACCTCTTTCTGTCCTTGTTCTCACCGTATTCTGAGTTCTGCTCCCTCTCCTCGTCCATTTCTTTAAAGATCCGCAATTCGTCGTCATTGCGGGCAATAATTTCGTTGAGTTCGTCATCGTCAAGTTGCTCGTTCTCTTCATTCTTCTCCGGGTTTTCATCGGTTTCGAGAAGAGATCTAAGCAAAGCATCTCGTTCCTCTGCTGTCGATTTGTTGTCGAATTTTCCTGCCTGAATGACTTTTGCCATCAATGTCCAATTTGTACTGTGCACGGGACAGGATCTTCTCTTCAACGGAATTGCTGGTGATCAGACGAAGGATTCGGACTTCGTTCTTCTGACCGATACGATGCGCACGATCCTGTGCTTGTAAATCTTGATGAGGGTTCCAGTCGGAATCGTAAATAATGACGGTATCTGCCGTTTGAAGATTGAGACCTAAACCACCAGCGCGAGTAGACAATAAGAAGACTAAGTATGGAGAGTCCGGAGCATTGAATCCTTCAAGAGAAGACTGCGGTCATCTGCCTTTGTGGAACCGTCGAGTCGCATATACTTCCAACCCCGGTAGAGCAAAAATCTTCCATAATGTTCATGATTTGCGTCATTTGGAAGAACATTAACACCTGACAGAAAGAAAAAGAATGCTGGTTAGTACGATATAATAAACACCAAGGTGGTATAAAAGGAGGGACAAAAGCGAGCGGACATACTCTGTGGCCGGTTTTGAAGAACTTGGGTAGAAGCCTGTCCAAAAGTTCGAATTTTCCTGAAACACGCCAAAGAAGGTCGTTGTTCGTTTTCATAGTATTTATGGCATTTTCAACGTCCTCGAAGACGAAGGGATGGTTACAAATCTTTCGCAATTGCATAAGCATGTTGCTGAGACCTTTGATATTTGAACGACTATAAAAAGCGGAGTGGGTTAGTTTGTTGGCTCACGTAGATGAAGTGATCAACCCGATATTTATGAAGATAAGATACGTACCCAGATTTCTCCTTCTCATCGTTAACAAAGATTTGACCATTCTTCTTCATCTGGTCATACAGTTTAGCCTGCAGAGCGGAAAACTTGCACTTGACGACCTTCTCGACCTTGTCCGGCAGCTCTGCTTCGACGTCCTTCTTCAAACGACGGAGCAGAACGGCCTCAGGACCTTGTGCAAACGACGAATGATAAGCAGTGCCTCTTCTTCGGAGAGTTCCATCTTGTCTTGACCACCAGTGTTGGCGAAAGGAGTATTGAACCACTCATCGAAGCTCTTCACGGACTTGAAGATGTTAGGGAGAACGAAGTTGAGCAAGGCCCACAACTCAGGAAGATTGTTCTGAAGTGGTGTACCGGTAAGAATGAGGCGGTATCTAGACTGATAGTAAGTTGTCAAGGTGAAACTGAGTTTCGACTCGCTGTTCTTCATACGATGACCTTCGTCGACAATCATATAGGCCCATTTGATTTTGCTTAGAATCGGTCGATCTTTGATAATATATTCGTAAGTCGTAAGTAAGGCTTGGAAGTCGCCTTGGCGGACTTGGTTTTGGTGCGCCTTTCTGGCGGGCGGAGGTCCCTTGTACACAATCTTCTTCACCGATGGTGCCCACTTCTCGAATTCCAATACCCAATTTGTGAGAGTACTGAGTGGGACAATGACCAAGAATGGTCGGGAACCTTCTTCTTTTCGATCAAGTGCGTAACTAACGAAATAGTTTGAATAGTTTTACTGGTATTTATCAGCACACGGTCCAAATCAACTTAGAAAAAAAAAGAAGGGGGGGGAAGAAAAGTGAAAACTTACCCCAGACCCATTTCGTCGGCCAAGATACCGTTCAGATTGTTATTATAGAGAGAGACCATCCACTGCAGACCCTTGAGCTGGTATTCCTTCAGTTTACCACCAACGAGAATAGATGGCTGTTCAGTGACAGTCTCCTGAATCCTATGCGCAACGGTGTAGTAATCGATCTTCTGTTCTCCTTCATCGTCTTCATCGTCCTCGTCTTCGCTCTCATCTGACACATAGCCTTCGGGACGACCATACATCTGTACAGATTCTCTTTGCTGCGTACGCACAGCCTGAGCGAGGGAGCTGAGGAAACCGTTGGTTTGCTTGAGTAGGTGAGTGATACGAGTATCCTTGGCTTGATCCAAAAGTTTGAGGTATGCCTCTTCATCGTTTGCTTTAAGAGCCTGGAGACGTTGTTTGGCGGTGCGTTCCATGCGCTTCTGCTCTTCCTTCTCCATGTGCTGGTGATGCCCCATCATCATGCGACCCAACTTCTGCTGCTTACTCTGGCCATTAACCAGAAGTTCTCGGCTGTGACTGATAACATTCTGGAGGTAATCCAGATGCTTCTGCCTCTCACGTTTCTCCCGCTGATCACGCTGCTGCTTTTCGAGGCTCTCTGTTATGCGAGCTTCACGTAGCGACTGCTTCTTCATGCGGCGGAACATGGCGCGATTAGCGGTCATGGCAAGGTTATCCATGTGGACGATGTGGCGAACCATATCCTTCCGAAGATTCCTTTGTTTCTGCAACAAACAAATCGACTTGTACTCGATCAGCGCCTTTATTTTAGAATGATCGGTAAGGTGACCACCATTCCTGACATCCAATTCCGCCATATTGCTCGGCAACTTTTCCAGCTCCGACTTGCGTGCCATAATCCGGTTATGGATGATCCTCTCACGTTCTTCTTGTAATTTGTTGATATCCAAACCGTAGGCATGATACTTGGTACCAGAGGCCGCTTAGACCGAGAAGCATGATCGCCGTAGGCAATAGTGTTCTGGAATAACGTGTACGGAGAGGTAAACGTGTCGTAACCGTTTCGCGCTTTGGCTCCTCCAGTCCCAGTCTGTTCGGCCTTCTCCTGCGCCGTCGCTTTCGCTGGTTGGGGTCCGGAGACGCTATTTGAAGGAGCAGTTGCAGTTGGTGTCGAGCTGGGGGTGGGGACTTTCACCTGTGACGAGGAATGGAGAATTGAGTTTAGAATATGGGAGGAAGGGTCTGGTTCTTCGTTATCAGCTTAAACGCCAAAATCTGGTTACGAAGAGTAGCGTATTGATCCTGGGTAAATGCTGGGTTTGGGTTGCATTTGGTTTCTGGACAGGTGAGCCTGCAGTTGCTCCGGTGGTTTTCGTTTCAGGCGCTGAAGAATTTGGCGGCTGTTTTGGTGATGGGGTTACTGAGTTTTGGTTTTGGGTAGTATTTGAAGCGTTGATACCTTGGGAAGAAGAAAAGAGAGGGAAAAGAAGTTAGCCCTATTATAGAACTGTAACATAAAGTACACCTGGCTGTGGATTTACTTACCATTTGGTTGATGAACCCATTCACAGCCTGCTGCGTCTGCTGTCCCTGTTGAGCACGCGCCTGATTTGACTGAGCATTTTGAGGGGTTGGCGATTGTTGCTGTGATGCTTGGGTGGCTGGAGTAGCTGGCTGGTGCTGCTGCGATTGAACATTTTGTTGGCGTTGTTGTTGCTGTCCCTGTCTTTGAGCATGCGATATCGACTCAAAACATGCGAAATTTGAGCAAACTCCGCATGATTTGAATCCGTCGCACCCTGTGACTTGAGAAGCTGCCATTTCTAAACGTACAGCGTATACATGTAGTTAGTATCAACCTCTCATGTGAGATTTGAACACCGCAAAAAGCAACTGAGAGTGCGATAAGGTGCTCATACCTGGTACATCTGATTCAAAGTCTCTCTACTTGGCATCTGCTGCATTTGGGCATGCTGCCCTTGCATCTGGGGTACCATTATCGAACTCATCCCGTTGTCGTCTTCCTTCGTTCCGTAATCCGACAGATCGCCGGCGCCTATAGAGTTGAGGCGCGTGGCGCGTTTGGTTTCTAGTAGCAGTGAATGCGAAAAGGGTAGAATATCGGTGTCCCTGGACCGGTGACTCCACCCTGCGTGCTATATCCCTACTTCAAAAGTTAATATTATCGATTGCTGAAGAGCACGAAAATTGAGACTGAATATCGGCCAGGTGTTTTTAGATAAGCTATGCAGCGAAAAAGACGTTGGAGGATCCACGAAATAAGCCAAAACGCAATTCAAAGCGCAATAACAAAATGAAAACCAAGATATTGAGTTATGATAAAGCTTTTGTGCACACTCTGATAGAAGGGAAAATATGCAGAAGGAGGTCCAAGAGAACATATAAGATGCACAACAGATAGAGATGGAATGATAGCCGCCTGTAAAGGTGATTTGGGGAATTGTACAGGGGAGGGGACGAAGAGGTGGCGAGTTTGATATTGGTGCTTGAACGCGGATGGTGTTGATGCAAAATATTCAAGAAAGCCTTGGTGCGATATGATGGAAGAGAATAACGATATCTGCGCGAGCAGGAGATGGCTGAAGTAAAAAAGTTACTTGGTGGCGCCGTTTTCGAACCCAACCTCACGAACCCGTGTATTAGGTCGTGTGAGAGAATAAGGGCACCACTGCTCTGCTAAGGCTTATTGACTCTGCATTATCATTCGCATGCGTGGAGTTCGAAGGAATTGAAGCAAACGCGATGAGATCACCGCCAGGGGACGGGGGGTGTGGGGATGGAAATGGTAGATGAAAAGATGGATGGGTATATGTTCGGGCGGGGAGGAAGTGCACTGTTCCTTTTCTTTTCTTATCGCTGTTGATGGTATGAGGGCGAGCAAGAGTGAGGTATGGACGTATAGAGATAGAACTATCTGGGATCACGTCTTTTCGCGGCATGGAGATGGAAAAAGAAAAAAAAAAGAAAAAAAAGGCAAAAAAGGGAATCAACGGAGCGGCGGAAACGAAAACACAAAAAACACAAAAAGAAGAAATGTAACAAAGGAGAGGGATAAAATGAAAGGTGACGATGATAAGAAGAAAAGGGGAGAAAAGAGAATGGATTGTATTACGGGTTAGGTCTTTTCTTTTCGTTTCGCCTTTTTGCCTTTTTATTATTTAGTATTTCTATATCGTTTCGCTATGCCGATTTTTTTCTTTTTTATTGTTGTATAGTTCTTGTTTGTGTTTATCGAATATTGATTGACAAAGAAAAAAAAAAAAAAAAACTTGGGTTTCCTTAGCGCATACCTTTTCGTTGTGGTTATTCTTCTTTTTTCCCTAATCCAAGCCTTTTTTTTTGTCGTGTAGAGTCAAAGGATTATAAAAGGGCGTTGGCGTTTGGATTCCTGTTCGAATAACAAAAAGATATCCCGTGTCGGTCGAGAGACGACGGAGACGATAGGAGGGAGGGAGATGGAAGGAGGGATGTCGAAAGAGAACGGGTTGGATAGACGTCGGTGGAAAGAAAATAACAGTGGACGTTCTGTTCTTTCTTTTCCAAGGCTGAAGAGAGGCGATCCAATGATAAGAATAAAAAATAATGAAAATAAAACCTTCTAGACAAGAGGAGAGATAAAAAAAAAAATAATAAAAAATAATAAATGGAGGGGGTGCGAATTCTGCGGTTGAGGTTTGTGAGTAGAAGGGAGATTCCCGGAGGAGGAGAGAGAGTTGGGAAGGGGGTGGATTTCCTTTTGGCGATTATTTTCGATCAATATTTTTTTTTCTATTTTTTTTTTTTTTTATGCGATGTGCGATGTGAGAGGAGAGGGAGAAGAAAAAAAAGGGAGAGAAGGGGGAAAAAAGGACAAAAAAAAAAAAAAAAAGGAGAAGAAAAAAAATTATTTTTTTTGGGAATAAAGGCCAAAAACTCTTTCTTTTTTTTTGTCCTTTTTTCACCGCTAAAAAAAAATAATAATAATTTCAAAAGGGAAAAAAAAAAAAAAAAAAAATTGGAATTTCAAAGAAAAAGGTGCGTCTCTGTTTCCTGATTGGCTATTAGTTTATTATATTATTTTCTTCTTTGTCCCAAATAGGCAACTTCTGACTAATCACTCACCACACGAAAAACAAAAACAAAAGTCTCTTGGCAAATTTCACGCAAAACAAACAAAAGTTTTCAGTAACGAATTTTAAGCTGCTAAGATTAATACCTGTGCTTCCAGAATCGTCGTACCTGTTTCTATTCAGTATTAAAGTGAAGAAATCAAAACGTTGCAGGTCTCAGCCACTAGACAGTCTGCAGAAATAATCTAAACAATTTCGTTCAATGAACAAATAAGATGAGGGATCTCCGATGTGGATTTGTAGTCTAGAATGTCTTGAAGTGTGTTCCTGAAACACGTTCCAATAGTAAATATCTCGATCGGCGAATTATATATACTTACCTCCAGAATGTTTGCATTTGACAGCCTAACACTCTTCGCTTGCTTGCTTTAACAGGAAATTATGCCTACCTACTTACTTATATGTTCAGTATCAGAGTTATACTTGCCATCTCAATATCAAAATGTCTAAAAACCACGGTGCAATACCCAAAAACCGGTATTAATAGGAAAATGACATTATATAATTCCATATAGCGAGCGACTAATTGCTCCATAGCTAGTGGTCTATTAATCAAGAGTGGAGAAAGGCTATAACGAAAACATTTGAATGAATATATCTCCATCCTCTTTTTTTCAGTTCTCGAGGACAGGAGCAATCTTGTACCATTTGTTGAACAGAGACGCGGGATCGTACTTCTTCTTCAATTCCTGCAAGCGGCCGTAATTCTCTCCGTATACTCTCGTGTGATCCTTCTCGTCTCCAAAGCCGTAGTTAGGGTAGAATAGCGAGCCGGACAACTGCTTCCCTCCGTTCTTCCTCTTCTCTTCCTCCTGAACCATCGTGGTAATCTTCAACGTAAAGTCTATAATAGCCTCATCGTCATCCTTCTCCTTCCAGCTGCCGATCATGGCAACGGCGTAGCGCTTCCCGCGGTTGCAGAATGCCATGTCCTGGTTCTTATACTGTCGATATTCTTGTGCGGGTAAAATTCGAAGAGCATGAGGATGCCCACGGTCGGGGGCGGGTGATGTCCGTGAAAGCCAAGAATTCTTCCTTTAGCTCGCTGAAGAAAGATGGTTCTATCGAAGTAAAGTTGGTGCCTCTAGTAATTTTTCTGCCCCGGTACTGCAAAGTCGTTGAGCTGCGTGTTGAGGACAGGATATGGCACCTCCTTGGTGTTGTCGATGAGGGGGCCGAGTGCGAAAAGGTCCTTGAAATGTTCCTGCCGCTGCCTCATCTCCGTTGAAAAACGGCATGGCCATAATATAGGCTAAGAAAATGTCAGCAAGGAGAAACATATAAATCGGAAGGGCCAGTGTATTAATGTACATATCTGAGTTTTGGGGGAATTATATTTACCTGGAACATAGGCGGCGGTCGAGCTAAGCCAACTTGCAAGACAGATCTGCCATCAGACTCGTCGGAATACCTTTGAGCCAGTGCAAGGACATCTAGAAGCATCCATTTATTCTTTAGCATTGGGTTCACGGAAATAAAGGCACGATTACTTTCCATTTTAGGGGACGAAAGATGTTTTTATACTTCAGCTTTCTCAATTGGAAACACCGTGATACCTGCAAATATATTGTTTTTCTGATCATGGGCTCGATAGACGAACTCTGTGACAACCCCAAAGTTGCCTCCGCCACCCCTAATAGCCCAGAAGAGATCCGGCTCTTCTGTCTGAGAGGTCTTCACAATTCGACCATCTATGAGAAATGCAATTAGTTGGCATAATCTCTAGATATAGCTACACTTTCGAAGCATGAATTTAGCTGGAAATATAGTGCATACCAGCTAGCACCACCGTGGCGGCAAGTAGGTTGTCAATTACAAGTCCGTGTGCTGGTGTTAAATATCCGTAACTATGAATACATGACAGATCAGACATATCAGCAGAACGATCTCATTGAAATAGATGGATGTTTTCCACGTCACCAAAAAAAAAGGAGTTATTTCTAAAGAAGTGTCCTCACCCCCCTCCAAGCGTCAGACCGCCAATGCCGGTGTGAGATACCGTTCCACCTGTAATAAGGGAGTAAGTTACTCGATAGCCAGCTAAGAAATACGTTTATATGAAGAAGATGTTACATACCAACGCAAGCGAGTCCTTCTACCCAAGCGGCATTATCGACGTCTCCCCAGATACATCCCCCTTGGGCAGATACTTTTTTGTTTTCAACGTCGACCTTGACCTCACGCATTTTGGCAAGGTCGATGACCAATCCACCTTCGGTAGAATTGCCCCTAAATCCATGACCGCCACCGCTTACGGCAATGTCAACGCCGTTCGCGGAGGCGAATTTGAGCGCTTCTGAGACGTCTTGATCATTCAGAGGGTAAATTACAGCACCCTGTTAAAATGTAGAAAACCCGAATTGTTAGCCATGATAGTTCGCGAATACTTGATACAGAAAGAAAAAAACTATTTCATCTATAGTTTTATTTACTTACAGCATTTTTCACGGCAACGTCAGAGTAGCGGAATATAGCCGCAGGATATGCTTCATCTCCGGGAAGGACAATATTCCCAGATACCTTCGATCGCAGGGATTCAATGTTTTTAACAGGTTCTACCGAAGACATTGTATTGGACTATCACCTAAACTACTCAAATGTTTACAATTAGCAAGCTACCTGCAAGAAGATAAATAACGACAAACAAAACATCGAACGAGATACCTAGATCTATAGAAATACCTTTAATAGTATATTATAAAAAATAATTGTATATCGCGGTGTGCTTTCTACTCGGGCAGAGGAAGAAAAGAGGTTAGCAACGTATTATCTTCGTCTTTATAGGAGTTGCTCAATTGCGCCGAAAATGAAAGGGTCCTTGTTCTGTTGGAGAGTGATAACGGTATAAACCAAAACTGCAGCTGAAAGTGATCGGGCAGTTGGAAGGTGGATAACGCGTCGCTTTTATATGCACAATCGCCTCGAACTTTCTTTGCGGATCTATCTAACAACCACTTTGACATCTCTCCTTGCGGGATTTCTATACCAAAAACGACCGAAAACTTATCCTAATCCTGTCGCAAAAACCAATGCAGGTTTATCTTACCCCAGAGGGGCTTATCCCAATTGCAAATTGTGTCGTTCTCTTGTCTCGGTTCCCCATTTTGATCATTTTGAGGAACGGCTGAATAGCCTTAGCTTTGCTAGCTCTTAGCCTAGCTCTCGAGAGCTCATGCTCAGGCACTTCCGTGCTGCATGTTGGCAAATCGAGAGACTTGGCGAAAAGGAGAAGATGCAAAAAGGGCGTTTTCGTTTCTCGAATTCCGATTCGATCAGTTCGTACGAGTACATCTTTGATTGCTCCGTCTATATAGTCAACTTGTACTGTCCTTTCTTTCTCAGCATAGAAGCTGTATTTTATCCTTCTAAGAGTTTAACTTTAGCGCCCTTGCGAAGTGTGGGGTCCGGTTTTTCTTGTTCCACTTTAAATTAAAAGAAAAGGAAGAAAAAGAAACAAGCGAGAGAAAATGGTATGGAAAATCACTGAGATCGCGAAATACTACTAATAATGGACGCAAGGATGCTTTTTGACCTACCTCATAATAATCAATGACTCAGTTCACGAAACTTATGGACTTTTTAATCCTTTCGCCTCCGAGAAAACTCCCGTTTGGTAAACAAGGGGAATTAAGAGACAACTTGGGAATGAGCGTTGCGGAGCGACGGAGCTTCAGTTGAGCCGCTGGAGGATCATGCTTTATCCACGAATTATCGTGATGATCTCAGGGGGGTATTTTTTCCCCTTTAATATAAGTAATTGACTTTTTCTCGCCTGTTAGGCTGCGGAAGGTCACGGAAAGTGCGTCATGGGAGTAGCGGCAGAACATACACCCCACGGCCAATTTAGCCCCCGCCAAGGTCCCCCGTTACACACCGTTCGTATACTTGACAGCCTATCGAATCAACAACGTCTGTCAGAGAGATCTGAGTCGGAAAGCCACGCGAGATGCCGATAAGGGGTATACATAGAACTCCTGAAGATCAATCGCTATGAGACAAAACCGTACGGTGAAGCTGTTTTATAATGAAATGATAATAATATAACTATATAAATAATAGTTGGTTAGTCTCAGACCTTCGAGGGATTCCAAATATTAGGAAGAGAATGATAATCTTCTCAGCTATGATCAAGAACCATTGTAAAACCCCAATTCCTACCAAGATGCTTTAAATCGATACGATACCCATTGCACTGTGATAGTTCGGTTCCAGAAACGAGGGCAATGCAGACACTAAATTAACTTTACGATTGTACGTGTATAGGCATTATGAGGGTAAATTGTATGGCTTTCAACTCACTGTGGTATCTTGTAAAAGTGGGGGTCTTCTCTAATTCAAAATCGAAGAACATCTCTTATTTATTATTGAAGATGTTCACCACAAAATTTAAGAGATCATCTTTACGAATTCGTAAAGAACATCTCTCATTTCTATAGGTATTTTAAGAGATCTTCTCTACGAATTCATGAAAAACATCTCTTTTTTTTATATATATTTTAAGAGACCTTCACAAATTTGTAGAGATGATCTCCCATTTATATATATATTAAATTATAATTTAATATATATAAAATAATAAATAAATAATAAATATATATAATCTAAAATAATATTATAAAATTTTTTTTTAAAAAAATATTAATACAAATCTTATTTTTTACTATGAGAATCGAATGCGTATTGATTATTTATTTTATTGCAACTATACTAAAGGCTTGTAATTTTTTTTATTAAAATTTAGATGTTCTCTTATTTTAGATGTTCTCCTAATTTTATTAATTATTTTTTATATACTTAATTAGAGATGTTCTCTAATTTTAGTAGCTAGATGTTCTCGAACTTATTTTTTTATAATTCCAGATGTTCTCTTCATTTAAATAAATAGCTGGACTATTTTTACCTTTTTTATATAAATTTTTTTTTTAAAAAAATGAGAGAACATCTCTGGTTTGCTGGTAAATACAAACCATAGTGAACTACTAAGTATGGTATTTAGCGGGATCTTTTGACGTAAAAGCGGTATTGTTCTTTTTTTTATATTTTTTTCATTTGCCTAATCGTAGTAGTCACCCTTGCAGCTTCAGACCTTTGGCCAACGCATGCCTCCAGCTCCACAGAAAATTTTCACTTCAAGGGAAAATCTTTTTTGATAATAATAATAATGATAATAAAGAAAGCAATTCGTTATTACTCCACTAGCAGGATGTACTGGCTTTCTACAAACACATTAGTGCACTAAATCGTAATTCGATGAGGCTAACCTAAGGGATTCCCCTCTTTTCACTGGCGGATTGCTTTTTTTTTTTTTTTTTTCCAAAACGTGCAGAAGCAGCCATGTCCAAGCGGGCACACCCAACCGAGGACGATGGAGATCTCTCCCCAGCTACTCCTTCGACAATAACCTCAACGGTCAGCACCACGCGAAACGCAGACCGAGGAGAATTGTCGCCGCTGTCACCTCACACCGCGAAGTACCACCGGGTAGATCTGGACTCACGGGATTCCCCGGACGGAATGGCAACAAGCCCGAGCACCGTTACCAACGGCGGAGAAGGCGGTGGTGGTGATTCCTCCGCACAGCAGCCTTCGACAACGACGACGACGACGACGACGGTTGATGACTTGCACGATCCAGGTTGCAAGATGAGGCAGTTCCCAAACTCGGAGGCCTATGAGACTCACTACGCAAAAGACCACACGAGCCGGTGCCACGAGTGTCACCGTAATTTTCCGTCGCAGAGGATATTAGAGTGTCACATTAAAGAGAACCATGACACGTTATCGCAGCTCAAGAAAGAGCGAGGCGAGAAAATAGTCGGTAGTCCAAAAAATTTCCTTTGCTGTTGTGTTTAAGTTCTCTGATATCAAGAAGGGTCTTCAATTTTGAGCTCTACCTCAATTTTTATATTCCTCAGATGCAGTCTAGAGCAGGAGTTGAGAAAAGCTATGAAAAAAAAAGAGGGTCACACGACAGACCATGGATCTCGAAAGCAATTCAAATACTTGTGAAGAAAACAAGTTAACCAAGAGAGATTACAATCCATGGTCTCTATTATTTGATTATTGCTGGACCGAAATAATCGCTAATATAATACCTAAATGCTTTAGTATGAATGCTTCGTGGAAGGTTGCGATAAAATCTGCAGCGCACCTGTGAAGAGACGGCGTCACCTCATAGACAAGCATTATTATCCACAGGCAAGTCCTCTCTATCTAAAATGCTACGGCAAGAAGGAATCAAAGTTAACAATAGTCTTGTTATTTTATCTCTTAGGATTTCAATTTCTACGTAGTCAACGATGGCATCGATAAGATGAAGTCCCTCCTGCGGTCTCCTCCCGCAAGAGCCGGACACGCATCCGTAGCCCCAGCGATGCTTCGTCCTCGAATATAGGCACAATGGACATAGATTCCGGGGCGGGTACTACTGGTCCTCAATCTCCGACGCATCGTCGTAAGAAGTCAAACTCGTTTAAGCAAAAAGGAAAGCTTGAAGAGGGAGAAGAGCCACGTAAGGGAATGACGATCCTCCTAAGAGAGATAAAGGAGAGAAACGCAGGTCGTCAAATGGCGAAGCGGAGCCGGGCGACGACAAGATGGAAGAAGACGTTACCGCTGCTGCTGAGCTTTAAAGAAGAGCAAGACGAGGTTATGCAGGACCTTTCATCCAAAATGTCTGCTATTTCAATGGTTCCCCGCGCGGTAAAGTTTGGCAGGAAGGGCACAGGCTTTGCAAAGAAGTGAATAATTGAATATATATTATTAGTATCTTCTTTTTATGAAAATATAAGCCTATAGTGTTGTTCCTGGTGCAGAACTCCACAATATATAGATTCTCAATGTAGCATTTATGGATAGTGGAAGTAAAGATCATGATCATTACTAAAATGAAGAAGTTTTATTCTCAAATACGCCCATAGTAAGATTGCCCAAGTGATCGTTATGTCACCGTACTACACAGATAAAAAAACAAGAGAGAATGTAGAAACGGAGCCGGAAAAACAATGACAACGAAAATGATGATGATAGCCCGGAATTAGTAAAAGGAAAAGAAGAGAAAGAAAAAGTCTGTTTTAGAGGAATAGGAAAAGGGGTTGTCGGAAATGAGGTGAAAACGTATTAAACAGGAATGTAAAAAGAAATTATATAACAATCTACTCCTTAACCTTCTGGGTACCACGCAGCAGACCTGTAAAAGAAAAAAGTTAGCAAGAAAGCCTTCATGGGAGATTTTGATTTTGTCTCTTTTTCCCGGCCATAAAATAATGCACATACCAGTTCTGCGGGCAGCAATGAGACCAGCTTTTTGACCGCGGGCAGCATATCTCGAGATAGTAGAGGCTTTCCGATATGTGATGGTTACCACCACCGTGAGGATGGTCGACGGGATTCATTGCAACACCACGAGTCTTGGGCCAATTGTTCCTCTTCGTCTTGGCCTTGTGCATCGCCCTCGAGGCCTTGAGCAGCGGCTTGTCGGTACGACCACCACCAGCAACGATTCCAATCATTCCACGCGAGGCGGACGGCAGGACCTTCTTGGCACCAGATGGCAGCTTGACACGGGTCTTGCCTTCATCGGGGTTGTGGCCGACAATGGTAACGTAGTTGCCGGAGGTACGGCCCAAAGCTCCACGATCTCCAGCCTTCTCTTCGACGTTGGTGACGACGGTACCTTCGGGCATGACACCGAGGGGAAGTATGTTGCCGACAGTGAGGGTCGCTTTCTTTCCAGCGTAAACGAACTGACCCGAGTACATTCCCTCATTGGCAATGAAGCTGCAAGACAACCAAAAAACCCGAATTAGCATTTCGAAATCCAACTTGTATAATATTCGCCCATCACAAGAAGAACAAGAAAGGTAGTGTTGAGAAGCTGAGAGCTGAGAGCGCATACGTTTCTTTCTTTAGCCTGAATTTGTATGGGTCGCGGAAGACGACGGTTGCCAGAGGAGCGCCACGGCCGGAATCGTGGATGATATCCTTCACAATACCCCTAACGTATCCATGTCGTTCAGAGTAGTCGAGGGTTCTGAATTGAGCGGGGTTCTGAAAGTCGTGAAATGTATAATGTCAGCTCGATCTGGTTCGCCATTTCGCAAGAAACCTTCCTCCAACATGTCCCCAAGATAGAATATCGAAATATCGCCTGAATCGAACGTTTCATACCTTTCGTAGCCTAGTGTGGGCCGTGACTATTTTCCATCAGCTTAGCAAAAACATTTGAGCCTTTCAGTCGACCCTGCCTTCACGAAAGAGCTTCAAACATTGAAGCTGGAAAAGCATCCAACGACGACGAGGTGAATACTAAAGTAATGAACTTACAGATGCTTCCACGGCCTTTACGCTGATTCCTGATAACTCTTCCCATGTCGTCTGTATATTACTATCCGTGTTCTCGCGATTGTACTTAAAAAATAGAAGGGTTGTTGGAGGAGAACTAATATTCGATAGTATATTTGGGAAGTGTTGATAATAATTAATTCCTTTTTTTTTTTTTTTTTCCTCTCCTGCTAACCTACCTACCCGTAGATACGAAATCCTTGGCTCGCAAAGAAAATATTGAAACCCTTATTCCTTTTTTTTTTACCACAGAAAAAAAAAATTTGTGCTCGCACAGAAAAATAGGGTTTGTGCCCTTCGAAAAACAGATAGAGTTGCAGCTTATGTAATACAGCTTGAGAATGCAAATGCCGAGACACGGAGACGAACTTGGACCTCGCTTAATCGGCCAATTAGATAAAACTTCAGTAATCAGGTAAAAGTTTCTTTTTTTTTTTTTTTTTTTTTTCTGACTGACTATTTTAAGCCGCATCTCACCCAACTTGGATATGAATTGAACTCTTTCTTATTGCCAATTGCCCATTCCTACCGCTGAAGCCTTCTTCTTTATCTTCATCATTAACTACAATCGATATTACAGGGAAGAAGACGATAACAAAGAACGAAAGAGGGCTCATGGCGGTAAGAATATAGGAAAGAATATATTCAAGATCACCGAATTACGGACAGTTTGGTATTCGCGGCCCTACAAAAATCAAAGAACCTACGCGAGATGATGCGTCATTGCACAGACACGTCCACCTATCTTTTTCCGAGTCATACACAGGATCAAATTTGTGCGTATATCGGCAGCGAACAGTAAAACGTCTGAAATACACCGCATTGTATCAATCGAGTAGCAGCAGCAAACAGTTAATATATCAGAAGAACAACGAAACGGGGAACCTGAATTCTTCTACAGACGATGCAGGAAGACGGAAGGGCTCAAGCGGAGCAAGCATTTGAGTAGGTGCTTCACCAAAAAACACATACACAATTTTCGCTTTCGATACCACAACCTTCAACTAACTAAAACTCCTCGTCTCGTAATTTCTAGCAATGCGGTAGCCTTTGAAAAAGAGCTTCATGGGCTCTTGAAATCCCTAAGAACAAACTGACGGTCCCGTACTGCAAAAGATGTGGAACAGAAACTCACCCAGTAAGCTTTCTCATAAATTTTTTCTACTCCTCAGAATGCCTTTTATTATTGGTTTTTTCTCTTAGATTCGAAGTATTGAATCGAATTCAAAACGTTCCCATGCTAAATAGTTTCGTTCTTTGGATCTTGTAGGATGAGAGACTCTTTCGAACTCGTTATTTTCTACGATATTCAGTATGCACACGAGAAAGACGTCGACGAGCGAATGTGGTCGAAACAGCACCACCTGATCGAGCATTACAGAGCTACCTTGAACGCTGTCAGTGACTGAAAATTCGAAATCTTCTTCTGCCTTCCTCCTACTGACTCTGATAAAGCTCCAGCAGGCGAATTTGGTTAAGAAGAGACCGGTCGAGCTGCGGAAACTAAACTCTATGTTCGTCAATTCAATCAAATCGGCGATGAAATTCTTCAGATTGTTCATCCAGCGCCTAGCATCCCACTTTAAAGTGCCAGAGCTGGACCGATCGTGAAGGAGTTCAAGTTTGAGAGTGTGTGCAATACCCTGTATTTTTTTTTCTTCTTCTTCTGTTTCCTATGTTCTAAATAACCAACTTTAATTGTCTATAGTTAACCCTCCGGAGAACAGACGCGCCGCGACCGGGAAAGAAGAGAATTGGTTATCAAATCTTGCTACATGGCGCTCATCCGGCTAGGGACCTTTCGCGATACCGGGAAACGCATTCAATTCCTGATGCTAAGAAGGAGGGAAAGTCAAAAAACTGGGGCCCTGCTGTGGATATTACAATCTGGCTAAGCAGCTAGTTCCTGGCTTGGGCAACGCTTACAATCAGTTGGCAGTCATATCAATGACAGAAGGCAGCCACTTATCGGTTATATATCAACTTTACAGAGCACTATCCGTGCCGGAACCTGTTGATAAGACGACGGCAAATCTCAACACAACTTTCAAAAGATCTTGAAGACGTATCAGGCCGGAAGCCTGAAGGTGCCCAATCGCCGGGACGAACAAGCAGTTGAGGATCTGTTGCTGCTGTTCATCAGGTTCCACGCGCAATGTTACACTGGGATTGAACCTGCCGAGAATGAATCGCTCAAGAGCGAAATGCTGAATCAGCTAACGCTTGCCGTCAAAGACCGGTCCGTCGCGGTTGGAGTGCTCAACAAGATTGTTCTGATCAATATTGCTGCAGAGTTCCATGTAGCGAAGCGATCTCAATCCCGCATGCCCATTCTACAAACTACCTTCGTTTGAATATCGAAACCTTCACTTCGTTACTTTTGGTCCTACAGCAGGAACTTGAGAGGGTAGCGACGGAGGCATCCGGCGAACAGCAGGCTGGGGAACAGGACAGACATCTTTCTGAGAATGTAACAGCCGTGGCGCGCAGAATGCTCCCAAGCTTGAGACTCTATTCGTCTTGGCTTCTCGTTGATCATCCGACGCTGACAGACCAGCTGGCAGATACTTCCCTTAACGTGCAGATAAACAGCTTTGGCAAATATACGCGAGTGCCATGTCATTACTACTTGCAACGTTTCCCATGCGATCGCTATCAAATGTTGACTATATTCTCGAAGAAGACGCAGACGTATTGGGTTTCCTTCCTTTCAAAGAAAACACGGTCGAGAGGACTAGGGATCTCAAGAGGCTGTCCACCCCAGCAAGGAGAACGAGAGGGGTCATCCAAACGATGAAACGCTTGCACGAATCCTGTTTTTGCTCGAAGATGTTGTGGAGCTTTGCACATACGAGAATGTCCGATAGCTGCTCGAGATAATACGTTTGCATTTGACGATGGGATCATCAGCACGCAGACCTCGAATATGCATTCTTCTAACCAATACCCTCCAATAACCGTTCGAGATATACCTAAAAGCCAGTTTGTCAAAGGGTCGAGCTCGAGGGCGGCAAATTCGGTTTCTAAGCCGGAGAGAAGCATTCATATGGGGTCGGTGGTATCTGAAGCAGTGTCGTCGACGATGACAACGAAGTTAAATGCTATGGTTGATGATCTCGTGGGCCCCAATATACAGCCTGTTTTCAATACACGAGGCTCAAGAAAGAGTGCCGATGACGATGACGAAGAAGAGATTGTTTTTAAAGGCAAGAAAGATTTTGGTGCATCAGCGCAATTTGGCTCAAAGCAGGCAGCTGCAGTAGCAAGCTGGAAGCTGCTGCTGCTCAAGCGAGGAAGGTACTTCAGGAGGGATTACAAAAGCGACAGGCGCCGCCGCCTCCTCGTCGGCTACTACTGCTGCGCAAATCGAGACCAAATCACGGCGAGAGATCTTGTTGACTTTGTCCAGAATTACAGCCAGACACTCTCCCTGTCGACGCCTAATACGCCTCGGCAGGCCGATGTTGTTACTGCTGCAAGCTGGAATGCTCCACAGCAGCCTCAGCGCTATTCGCCCCAGATTCAGAGCTTACAGTACGATGCCGCAGCACCTAGCGGGCGAATGATCCGAACTACTCAAATTTCCGAAACCATGGCATGAGAACGGCGCAAGGTCCACTTCCGCAGTATAACGTAAACCAGAACATTGGACGGACGAGTATGGGACCACCCATGCAGCCACCTTTTGGCTACCAGGGCTCGCATCCTGGCAATGGGTCGTTTCAGTACCCCAACCAGTGGCCTGAGGAACGATACAATGGGGCTTCAAGGTCATAGCAGCAGCAGCAGCATGAATACTATGCTAAATAAAGTGTCTTCGCTCGTAGTCTTGAGGCTGTCGGTCGATAGATATATCACAGTAAGCGCGTGAAATGATATCACAATAGCCATCAAGTTAGTTCTGACTTAGACCTTGAGAAAGAGAAGAGTGTTTAACTTCCTTTGATTAGATGGAATGTTGAAATACCAATCATAACTTCTTTTCGTTGAATGACATAAGCTAACGGCAGAAGATGTAGTGCTTTTGGTGACGTGTATTCTATGTCTACTTGATGGAGCATGGCCTTTTTTCTTTTGTTGAATGCAGCGTGGGATATCACTGGGTTTTCAATTCAAGGAGATATAGGAAAGAAGTGAAATAATTTTTTATTGCGAAGGAGCGTATTCCTTCTTTGGGAACGGATATCTAAGAAGGAAACGAATCATTAGTAAGGAGTCCACAGGGGCTGTCTGGAAGTTGGAGTAATACTTACGTGGGACCCTGTTCCCTGATGATCAAGCTCGCAAGGAACTGTCCATATCTACGGCGGTGTCCAAAGACTTCTCAAGCATCAATCCGGCCAAGAAGCCACCAGCAAAAGCATCACTAGCAACACACAAAATCAGAAACGGTCTCCACATGAGAAGAATAGTTGGTTCGACATATACTTACCCAGCTGCCGTAGTGTCGACGATGTCCTTCGCTTCAATGACATGAACGGGGATAGATTTGATGTCGTCTTCGCCCTGGATGGCAACATCGTGGATCCGTCCCTGTGTAATGATGGCAACGCGCTTCCTCTTCGTGTTCTTCTTGGAAGGTTGGCCAGGTGCTTGGTGATGGTGGGGATATCTTTGGTCTAGTAGTAATGCGATCGAATATTTCAGACCATAACTTTCGAATATATAATAAAAAATAACGTATAACATGGGCCGAGGAGCATAACTTACGTCCAAGCCGTGAGATTCAGCATAAGACAGGGCCTCGGCTTCGTTTCCGATGATGTAATCCCAATATTCGGATGTGCCGTCGAGCTGGTCCTTGAAAAATTGAGGAATGAATGGAGCCGAAAGACCCATTGAGAAGACCTTTTCCAATTCGAGAGTGAGATGTTAGGCAACTTTTCCAGCCCATTGATTCTAAACATATTTTTTTGTTTACATCTACGCTGTTTACTGAGCCTACCTTGTTCGTCTCGGCAGCGTGCTCGGCCAGAGCCATGACCGCAGGCACGCAAACCGTCAAGTGGTAACCTCCGACGTAGATGATTTCGGCGTTGTCGACGAGCTTCCAGATTTCGGCTGCTTCAAGTGCTCGAGCTTGTAGTGGTTCGCGGCGCCGAGATCGGTGCACATAGAGCGGTGATGGTGGTGATGATGACGCCGCACCGGCCCGTCGGTTGGGTTTCGTCGATGCGATACTCAACGCGGAGGCCTTCCTTTTGGCAGGTCTCCGTGAGCCTTTTGCCGTAGTCGTCGTTGCCGATGCAACCTATGAAGACGGTGGAGTTCGGCGGCAGCAAGTACTATAGGGAAGAACAGTAGCTCTCAATACATTAGCCTTTTCGGAGAAAAAGAGGACTTTAAAGAACGATTCGATCTTTATAGCAGCGTCTCGAACCTGCGCTCCACGGGCACTGTTTTGAGCCGCTCCTCCGGAAATGAACTGAGCATCGTAGTTCTTTATCAGATCTTCGTAAAGGCCCAGATGCTTCTCTTCAGCTAATATGGCGTCGTCCGCCTTCAGTCCGTACTTGTTGAGAAGGCTCTCGTCTCTGTAAGGAAAGCTTCGTGGTAAGCTTCGGAACAGCCATGCATTCCGAATTGCAAGAATGTGAGTAAGTCTACAAACCATTGGACTGGATATCTGTTGAAAAAAAAAAAAAAAAAAAGATAAGATAGGATTAGTGTATTTTATTCCACTGAAGCGGCAGCAAGTGTGTAAATAGCAGCTTTCCACAAAATATGCATGTGATGAAACTTTAGAGTAGCATTCGAGGAAAACAAACCTAGGAGAGGATTTTCGAGGCAGAGGAGACCGTATTCTTTGACCATTATGAAAGTTTTACTGAAGCACAGAATGTTAGCAAGTGGGTCAAAGATGCGAATTCGTATAACGAAGTAAGAAAAATTCTTTTTCGCAGCATGAAAAAAAAAAAAAAAAAAAAAAAAAAAAAAAAAAAAGAGGAGAGAGAGAATGTCTACTAAGTCTACTCTAAATTGTAGAAAGTTTGGTTTGCTTACGGATAAGACAATAGGGAAATTTAAGGACTGAAGACCGAGTATCTAGTGAACAACTTTTGTTTGACAGAGATCAAGTCTTTGAAGTCGAAAAAATAAAATTTATCGGAAAAATATGTACTACACTGTGTTCCCCCGCAATGCAAATTTTTAGTGCCGATGATTGCTTGTCCACCTTGAGCTCTCAGCCAAAAAAAAAAAAAAACCTGGCAGCTTTTTTCTTTTCTCCCGCTAGGTTAAGTCGTTCGTATTCGTGTGCGCCGCAACAAACCGCGACCAGACCACCTACAATGGTTTGTTCTTTCCGATGCTCACAATTATACAATACTCGCAATGGCACTTGCAAGCTGGCTATTGAGTGTTTATAATAAGAAGCATGTGAATTTCTAGGGTCGTATTCAAATGTTAAGCAAAAGCTGCATCATAACAAGGTACACTACTGATACAAGAGCGAAGAAGAAAATGAAACAGCAAGCAGAATTGTAAGACTTCCGACGTCCGTAAGAGACAAAGATACATTGGAATAGTTATGGTTAGAAGGGAAAAAAAAAAAAAAAAAGTTCCTGGCGTTCACAAGGCACGTCCGGTGATCCAAAGTAGTATTCTGGTGCGCCAGTCGACCTTTCTTTCCTCCGTGTCGAACTCCTCGAGAGTAAGCTTCTTGGTCCATCTTCTCAGCCAATTTACTTCGTCTCCAAGCTTCTTCTGAAGACCTTCATCTTCAGTGATTATAAGCGCGTTGACCTCTAGATCTAACGCATGTGACCGACGGGTATAATTTGACGATCCGATGACAGTAATGCTCGGATTTTGAAGATGCGGTGGCGTAATCCAGATGCCTGTTGAATAGTAGAGTCAGTTGATGCTGCGCTTAGTGAAGGTTATTTGCGTCTCACTTGAAAATAAAACAAATACAGGCACACACATACCTTTAGCATGGTAAGTCCATCCTTCAGGCTCACCGACGGTTCCTCGTCTCCACTCCAGCACGTCAATCTTACTATCCTTTCGGGCCTTATGCACACTCCTCAGGAATCTTTGAGCAAGTATCAAATAACCCTCGGGGAGAAACCCCGATAACCCGGATGAACCGTAAAATCCATTGGCTTGAGGTGCAGCCGTTATAACCGTACCGCTCATTGACCGCGATGACAACAAGAGCTTCTGGTAGTCGGAATGCATGTTGAAATAGCCTGCGGTGAATACCCACTCTGACGCTGAGAAATACCTATCAGATAGCATACTCAGGAGCGCCAGCAGTCCAGGGTGTTCTGTAGAAATATTCCCAGGAGAAAGAACTGGAGCAAACTGGCCGATTGGGTAGACGTATGTTTTCGATGGTCCGGACTGCGGAGGTGCTGGTTGTTCCGCTGGCCTTAGTAGAGGCCCTATCAAAGACGTTGCAGCCGACTTGAAGGCGTTCGCATCTTCGAGCGGAGAAGGACAGACGTTCGTGTCTGGCCAGACTAACTCAAATCCTGCTGGCTCTTTCGTGGGATCCACGCGAAAGCTGAAGCGACAGACGCTGCTGTGGATCCGTTCAAATGGTCGGCCAAGTTCTTGCACGAAAAGGAGTGGTAGCGATCTTGTCGATTTGTAAAGTAATCCTCCGAGAGGTTTGCCCTACGTTTCGGAAACCCTATATTAGCTCTTGTCCGCGTGCCTGTGCTATGCACAACGAAGCTTACGAGTGGACGCCATACCCTGAAAGCATGACCTCATCATCGAATCCATAAATCTTCATATGCTGCAGACCCCAGCCCTCGTTGTAGCGTTTAGGCACGAAGCGTTTTGCTAAACCTCGTAGAGCCGGTGTGTGGTACATCCGTATGTCGACCCTGTCCAGGCCAAATTCGTCGACCAATTGAGCCAACAAGGAAGCGCAGCATGGGTCCGGAGCTTCACGAGTGCCTCGAAGAGCATCCGTGAGTATTGAGACCTTCAATTCCGGTTCGTTCCTGAGCGCAGTCCTTAATGTATCAACCTGTATTTGAGAGAAAAATGAGCACGACCGTTACCACCGAAACAAGAGATAGGAAGAAGGAAGCTACGTGAGCGACTATACTTACTAATTCGTGCTGAGTCTTACCGATGTATAGCGTGGATAGGAATACTCTTCTCTTGGCTCGAAGTATTCCTCTCTACACACCCCCTGGCCGTCTCAATTATCATCCGACCGCGAATAAAAAGCAGATTTTGGTCCCAAAGAATTGTTCATAAAGGTGTTCCCACCTTTAACGCAGCATAAAAGTCCTTCGGATCCAGATATATTTCCACCTGCGTCGGTTTTATCTCGAAGCGTGGAGCTAGGCGATCCAATTCTTCAACAACTGTACCCATCATCTTGAGCACTGGAGGACTGGCACCCGAGGAGGCGGCAGCTGCATGTCCGGCAGCTGTACTCCCACTGAAGAACGTCCGACTTTTAAGAGGGCATGACCGAATGCCACTATACGTAAAGTGACGGACCTGGCGGACAAATAGCGTGCGCGCACCGCCGATTATCATTGTCCGGGGGAAAATCGCTGGGGAACCAGTTGCTTGTTGCTGGGCGAGAGAAAATCCGACTGTAGCTTGTCCGCTGTTTATTTAAGAATCGCAGCTGCCTTCCTCTTCGTATCGCAAAAAGTGTAGTGTTGCGGAGATATAGTATGGTTTTTCAATTGTCGAAGTATCTATTATCTTCGTAGTATTGTTGTTATGATCATACTCGTTTCTGATACTAAAAGGAGCAATAATCCCTAATAAAGAAACCCTTGGAGAAGTTAAAGCGTATATATTTGCTCTAAGTATATTTCCCGGAATGCCAAGCTTATTTGAAGATTTGACCCCCAGCCGACCAATTAAACCCCTTTCAAATTTTGGAGGTTTAAATCGTGTGTTTCTCTCGCTACCTCAATCGAACCATTCCCCGAGTTCTCCATCCAACAATTGAACAACTGCGGTCTCTACGGAGAATAAACGAGGCTAGGGAAGAAAGATGAGTTCGCCAACACGAACGATTAGGAACCTGTGGAGGGTCGGGATAAGGGTTGGTTCCTCCGTCTTATAGCTCGCTGGGAAGTGACTGCTTACATCTCGGGGATTCTTCAATAGGACTTCGTTCACCAGCTATATGTACGTTTACGGATCCCCTCTAGTATAACCTGAAGCCCCTACGAAATACAGCTCTCTCGGACGAAGTTAACTTTTGCGAGACGTGCGATCTTCTTAGAACATCGGTATGGACGTCCAAGAAATCTGATAGCCGACCGTCCTGAATTTTCAACGCTAATGAACAATAATTTTTGCAGGCGATACAAAAGCTGGCACGCTTGTTGGCATTGACAAATATGGGAACAAGTATTTCCAAAACGATGCTGAGGAGTTGCCCCGTACGTTTGCTCGGTCCCCATCACGCGATACTACGAGAAATCTTCTCGAAGCGAATTGTGACGGGTTCGCTGATAGTTACTAAACTTCATGTAGTGAGAACAAGATGGTTGACTATAAAGACCATTATAATGATCCGTAAGTCCACTTCAGCCCTAAAACTCAAAGATGGCGACGGAAACTAATTTCTATCTGGTGTCTATAGTTCGCAAATCTCGCCGGAATGGTACATAAACCAGCTATATCCCCCAATTTATTCATATGAAGACGGTCTAGGAATTGTTTTACTCACCAAACTAGGCACGCGTGGATATCTTACATGAATGACAAGCCTCCTACGACTACGATTGTCCCGAACTCCGGCTTCGAAAAATGGGGCCTGAAGACCGCATTCCCTAACCCAACAATGTCAGAGGAGCTTTCAAGACGTACTCAACGTTCGTAGCATCTTCATCCCTCGTTCTTCTATCCTTAATAGCCAACCTCCTAATAACCAATCTGTCTTTGTTATAGAACAATTCCAAAGGTACAAGCATGGGAAGCTAAGGCCAAACTAAGAACAGGGTCGTAAGCTGTGGGCTCATGCAGAGTTACTCTTTTACTGCTACTTTTCGACCTTTTTTATCACTAAACAATAATCATACATCAATATTTCTTATTTATTTCTTCTTTTAGTTCAGTATTTCTTCTGTACATGGGATCAAGAGGTCCAACAACTTGCACTTGGTGCTCAAGCTCATACAATGAAACCATCACACTCATATAATCACGTGACAGAATATTAAGTAAGCAACTTTGCAGAAATGACGTTTTAAGCTTGATTTCCAAGAAAAAGCAAAAAAGCATTCCTCCACAAAAGCAAAACTTCTCTTTTGTTATTGCAGACGGAAGAAAAAAAAATATGTTAGGGGTAAAATCCTTGATAATTTTTTTCCTGTTTAACCCGTAAAATCGCTACCACGCTTCATCTCCACATTCGCCCGTCAAAACGAAGAGGAGTAAGTCAGTATCTCCCTTTCTCATCTTACATCTCAGTCCATACTATAGATCTACTAACACGATGCTCTCAAAGGCTCATTATCATCACTTACAGCAAATTCATCATGCAGATCCTGCAAAGCTCACTCGAAGATGTGTCCGACCGTATAAAGTCGATGCTGCTCTTCCGAAATTCCAGTGAATGACTCAATGTCAACTGGTTGTGCGGGAAATAGCCGTATTAAAACCGTCTGTTTTGGATGGTGGTGCGTTATTACTACGGATTCTCTTGGGTTGAAACCTCCTCTAATTTTGAGGCGATGGTGTTGTATTTTGAAGAGCGAGAAACACGAGATGCAAAAAAGGTTGAGAAAAAACTTTTTTGGTGCTCTCCAAAGTGGCGGGTATCTCATCCTACCTTGCTCATGATTCCTTCAACCAAAAGGGTTTACAAAACTCCCAGTTGAATCGGATCGAAATCCCATCAAGCGCTTCCAGCGGTCATAACTTCGATAGGTATTTATTGGCAATTTATGGCTTCCGACTTGGAGCTTGTTTGGAAGGATTTGCCACGTTTTGGTGGAAATAATGGTGCTTTTCAGGAAACGAGCGAAGTTTTCGTTGGCACACCTCTCGACGATGCATGTTTTTCAACATTCCATGATCCCAGGGAGTGGTGTGAAGACCCCGTTTCTCGGCAAATGGGAGGAAATATCGACATAAATCCACGCTGCATCTTAACGAGGTCTTGTAGGGCATTCTCTGCCTGGATGTTATGATAGTTGATCCGCTATGCGCATCACCTATTGCCGTTTCCCATCTCATCTTTGATGGTATAGCCTCATGGATTTCCGTCTCGTCTTTTTCTCGCAAATTTTCGTATTTGTTGCGTATGTACTATGGCAACCCAGCCGGGAGTTGTGGCGAAAACTACGCCCTCGTTGCCATTTCCTTTTTAGCTTAGAGTTATGTCGAGTTCTCGTCGTAGAGAGACATATGTGGAATGGCCTTTACAATGAGATGATAAGGGCTATATATATGCGTGCTGAATTAAACAGATAGCCTTCCCTGTTTCTTATTCGTCGCTTGGAGGGGAGAAGACTACTTAAAAGAGGGACTCTCATTGACTTGCAATAAATTATTTTTTTCTCAGAAATTTCCGTTTTCTTTTCCTTTTTTTTTTTTTTTTTTTTTCTTTTTGGAAAATTTATATACTCCGTATATATGTTTTTTTTTTCTTCCCTTGCTGCTTAAAGAAAAAAAAAAAAATTTAAATTTATATGATAATTTTTCCCCCTTCTCTCTTATCCATCAACCTTTTCTTTCCTCAATTTTCCCTTCTCCATCCTTTCCACTCATCTACCTCTTTCCATTAATCAAACCTCGCACAAATCAAACCTGCCGGACAATAATAAGCTACAACGCCTACAAACCGACCAATCCACTGTGCGGTTTACCTACTTCGTTAAAACCATAGCAATATTCGAATCTTTTACCTCAACAATCAAAATAACCATCCAAAGAACTGAACGCTATAACCCAAAAATTAAAGAGAGAGAAAAAAAATGTCATCTTCAGCTGACAGTTCACCGCTTTCTACTCCGCCGCCAGTGGACTCGAGGATGAACGTATCTTCTTGGGACGAGCACACGCCGAGCATCGGGCGTTCTACAAGAGCGATCGCCTTCGGAGGAACAAGAGAAGTCAAATACACGCAAGAGGAAAGCTTTCCGCCCCGCGAGCCTTTGCTAGAGGATGACTGGAGATTTGCCTTCGTTGTTGCATTCCAGGAGCGATTCCACGACGTCTTTAAATCGCTACCAAACCTTGGGCCGCAGGATCTCGAAGCCGTCTCGTGTCAACACCAATATCTGATAGCGTCGAGCAGCTGCTCTGCAGATTGTTGAGCTTGGTTTTAAACAGGAAAAACACGTTGAGTGAGTTATCAATATTCTAGCGGCGGCTGAGAGGCAAAGTTAGCTTTGATCAAGTTGCTAATACAGATTCATATTGGTACCAGACGTGGTCATTATGGGCGTGCCCTGGAGGAAGCAGTTTCGCTTCATCATCAAAAAGAAGGAGCAGTTTCGTGAAAGGAAATAACCCATTGCAAGGAGGGAAGACTTTTAATCAACTCTCTCCCGAAGAACGTGTAAGTGCTGATTTGAGCCCTGTCATTAATTATTGTTATAATTTATTTTTTTATTTTTGCGTGTGTGGGTTATGCTTTGGGCTCTTGTTAAAGGCGAAAAAAAAAAAAAAAAAAGGTTCCCAAGTTTCTCGGCTAATTTTGGTTATGCGGCTTATTATTGCTATTGCCACGAAAATGGAAAAATAAAATAGCTCGAAATGCTCAGAACAATAATTTGTGGGCACTTGGACATTCGGAATCTCTTCAAGCTATTTTAAAAGAAAACTACAAATTAAGTCGCCGCGAAGATGACAGTAATGTCCCTCTCTCGATCCGACCATGGGGCTACGATCGCGACAAGAACAGGTATTACCTGATTGAGGTCGAGGTAAGATCGCACAAGCACTTGATGTAGTTTCCGTTTATATATTTCTATGCTGGTAATTTGAAAGTGAATATTGACTAACAGATGGATTTTTCTTTTCTCTCTTTCTAGATGACACGCTTTTCCGGTTTATCAAGAGCACATAAGCCCTGGGGCTAAAAATTCGTCGTGGAGATCTGTAGCCGGTTCGATTGAGGAACTTCAAACTCTGGCTACCATTATGGCTGATGACGGATCTCGGTTGCCAAACAATTCCAGGAAAAGATTTTGGAGAGATGAGCAGGTTTGAAGAAGGCGAAATAGTAAGTCATTGACTTCCGAAGTCTCTAAGTTGATATCTAGGACAAGTGCTATTAAACATAGCAACTAATCTCTTTTACGCGTTCATAGAAAAGGAAGCGCAAGGAGTACCGTTCGCAACGAAAGGCGTATTTTTCTGGCCTTGCCGCTGGTCCATCTTTATACGAAGGACGAACGCGTGGAAAACGAGTCAAATACAACTTTGACAGCGACGAAGACCAAGATAATGATAGCGAAGGTTTCGAGAGCAGTCGAAGCAGCAGGCATTTCGATGCATCTGGACGCTACACGACCTCTTCTGGACGTCAGATTCGCAACCTCAAAATTTCGCAGATACTTCTGTGAGTACTAACGGGACGACGACACCATATGCTGCTAGTGACAGCGGTGGCAGCACGACACGTACTACGCGGACTTCGGCTCTTCGAAATCAGATTATGGATCTGGACCTCGACGATGATGATGATGGCAGGGATGCTTCATCCGTAGGACCGGATGATGATGGCGACGACTACAGATACGAGGAACCTGGAGAAGACGACGACCTTGAGGCAGACTTGGATGAAGAGGATGAAGACCTTATCGACGCCCATCTCCAGCTTGATAGAACCAAGTCGCTGAAAGTTACTTTGAAATTCTCAAATCCGGCCATGCTGAAGGGAGCCACGACCTCTTCGGTTATTAAAGAAGACACTAGTCCCCCCAAAGCAGACGATATGGAAATAGAGATTGATCAAGACATGATAGACGCTCCAGCAGCTAAGAAAGGGGAATATGCGGAAAAGCTCGCCACGCCACGACAGTTGCTCATGACAAGCCAGCTGATCCCGGTGCTACTATCAATGGGGATGGTAGCAACTGCCCTGGCCCGAATGGAAGTAGTGCACCTAGAACGGACGACGACAACAACTCTATGATGCAATAGATCGAGAAGGGCATATTTCAATATAACTGGTATAGAAGCTTTCTAATCCTGTTGCTCCAGTGGAAATAGGCTGGTGGGCGTTTCCTTCATCTTTTTATCTCTCGCCACTTTTTCCTTCCTACCTTTCTTTCTTCCGTATATACATACATGTGTACCTCATAAACTCGGGCTTCTATTCACCAGTAACGAACAACATTACATCTGTGTCTTTTATTCTCTTGTTTTTTCTTTGGTCACTTTACCTGTGTTTCCCCTTGAAGCCTCAGCACATAAAAAATATGCATTCTCTTCAAAATATTTTCTTTTTCTTATTTTACATGACTTATGGCGTTGGCATTTTTTGGGGAGTCGATCAATCATTAGGTTTTTCTTTTCGTCCGTTCCGCTTCTAATACGTTTTTTGGCTCTTTGAAATTTACAAAAGTGAATGCTCTTCCCGCGTTTGGCTCGCACTCGCACCTTCCACCTATGTGCGTAGGCAGATATTCGAGGGCTTCCTTTTTTTATTTTTATTTTCATTTTATTTTTTTTTATTTATTTATTTTTTTATTTTTTTTTTAAAAAAACCTTTGACCTATAGGATAGCGTTATTTTTCAGAGCTTTCAAGTATATATTAGTAGGATCTATAATCTCATGATCTAGGTTTCATAATTTTGTGTATAATATAGATATCATACTCCTGTGCCAATAAGACTTCTAATATATATATAGGATACGTGGGACGAACTTCTGGTAATTATTCTGATATTAACTAACCTACACTAATTCATGCCGAAGTAAGCTGTTTGCTAACTTGACGCTGAGATATGCACAAATGCCTCCTCCTTGAGCACATATATATATATGGGTATACTTAAGTATTTATATGTTTTCTCTTCCCAAATTGTACTATACTAGTGCAGTAGAGGAGTATAAGACTAATTTTTTTTTTTCCTGAAACTGAAACGAGGCTCTTATCATTGAATATGAGTTCACAGCTTTTTATTTCTTCTATTTTCACCGCCTCTAGTTCCGAAGATCTATCTCCTATTGGCTACTTATTAAGGCATTAGCATTAGTAGTATTATTGTCTCTCTTTTTTTCCGCTCAGGGTCGGCTGCCCCTCAATACAGTTTCCTCACACCGATAATAATAATACCTATATCCTCCCCCGATATTCAAACCCCCATCCTATCTTTCTCTACTACTACTACTACTTGTATAATTTAATTATTCTCTAGCTCATACTTCTTGCTCAAGCAGTAGAATTGCATCGTTATAACGTTAAGTACTAGTTTCTCCCCTTCCCCCTTTTTTATTTTTATTTTTTATTTTTATTTTTATTTTTATTTTTAATATTTATTTTTATTTTTATTTTTATTTTTATTTTTATTTTTATTTTTATTTTTATTTTTATTTTTATTTTTATTTTATTTTATTTTTTTTTTATTTTTATTTTTATTTTTTTTCTGGTCAATTTTTCCCACCTCTCTTTCTATTAACATCATTTTATTTGTCATTACTTAGATACTTAAGTAGGTATTGTAGGTATTGTTGTTGTTTTATTGTAACCTACGAAAATAAGAGTTCCTCCCGGACCCAATTATAAACCTTATCCCCCCCTCGCCTTCTCCAACAATAATCCTCAGGCACTTGTTTCCCGCCTGACCGCCAAATATAAATGCTTCTCCAGATTTTCTACCACTACGGGTAAATTCCTTTTCTTGATTTCATATCTACTTATCTATTTGTTTATTTATATTTTCGAATTAGTTCGAAAAAAAAAAAAGAAAAAAAAAATTTTTTTTTATATCGAGGTTTGGGAAATTTATACTGCCTGAAGGTTTTTTCTCACTCATGTTCTTCCAACAAATAGGCCCTTTACTTTTTCGATCCGGCAGATACAGTAACGGACTTTCAAGAGAAAACCAGTTACCTTCTTGTATTTCTTTCCGCCAAGACAGAGGGGAAATAAAAGCACAGAGAACCAGGAAGTAAAGCGAGAAAGAATCAGGAATAGAAGAGGAAGAGAAAGTCAATAACGATACTTTAATCATAATAATAATGTCTTCGGGGAGACATTCTCTGGTATGCGATCCACCTTGTTTTTATTTTCAATTCTGATCTCGATCTGTATATCGTTTGGGTTGACGCACTACTTACTGCGGCTGTCCCGTAACTGAGCACGTGGAGATATACCATGCCCTCTTTCTCTCCTGTTTCTCTCTCTTTCTCTCGCTCTCTCTCTTAGTTATTCTATGTTTTCTCATTAATAATTTTTTCACAATCCTTTCACTTATTTATTCGATGCTCAGAATTAAATAATATCTGATATATGCAACCCTCTCTATTTCGCCCTGTGACTCGGCGCTAACCGTAGCTGTAGTTTCGTTCTTTCAAGACAATAGCGGCACTCAGTCCGATTCATCCTCCTCCAACGAGCAATCACCGGCGGCGCCAATAAGTGCTACCTTACTCACCCACGACACTTCATCTTCCAGCAGGGTATCGTCCCTAAGCACAAGGCTCGAACGCCTCCGAAGCTCGCTTGCCCACGACAGGCCAACACCTCCAATAATCTCTTCTTCGAGATTAGCCCTAATGAACCTCCCTTCGTTCGAGACTCTCGACAGCTTCTGGGACCTTGGCGGCAGCAGTAGCAGTCTAAGCGGCAATGACCGACGCAGACGGCGCTCGTTCGATCCCGATAACAACGTTGCTGCTACTGAACCGTCATACCTGCTTTCGCGGCAGCCCCACCAACACCTATATACGAGCAGTTTCATTCCCAAGAAACGCAGGTAGACGAAGGTCCTCACGGCCAGGTCTTCCGTGAAGTGCTCCCGCTGCAGCTTATGCAGTGTGACGGTGGCACCTATCGAAGGAGAGATGTGGCTTCCAGTTTTGCCGGCTCGAGGAAACAATACGGACCTGAGAACGTTCTCAAGGCCGACGATTCGGGTATGCGAATTCTTTGAACGATTATCATGCCAGCAGACTGGGTTTGATCATTTAACTAACCGAGAATGGAAAAAAATATTGTAGTTTATTGCTCTGCGAAGTCGACTTGCAACATGGTATTCCGGCACGAGTCTGGTCGCTGCTTCACAATAGAGAAGTTGGTTATTAAAGCTCCCGGAAACGATTACACATCGCCGTAAGTGTGCTGCCAGCTCCTTGTTTTACACACTTTCCCTTTTCTGAAAGGAAAACCTGCTAAAACGTCTCTTGTTGGAAATCCAGGGTATCAGAAGGCATGGTGTTTATCACAATGGATCAATCTCTCTCGCACTTGGTGGAAAGGACTACCATCCGGGTGCCTGGCCAGCCAGAAGGTTTAAATAACAAGCCCTCCGGTGACGAGGAGGACGATAAAAATGATTTGGATGATGACTCTGAGCTGATGCTATGGCTTATCTCGACCTCGATCGCACCGACTGTCCCTACGAACCGACTTTGGGTGGACTTTCAGATGACGACGAAGATGGGGAGCCAGATACCAGGGAGACGATGTCGCTCATGTCGATCAGGCTGCCGCAGCAGCAGCAGGCAGGAGCGTTGATGACATCAATCCTAGGCGGACTGCACCGGCGAGGGAACATATAACAGTAACAAGCGAACCGAAACATTCTTCAGATGGCCTGCTGGAGCCGCATGCCCATTTCAAGTTTCTCAGGCCCGTGAATAAATCCGTCATCACTTTCGATCCGCCAATGTAAGTATTGCCTCTTTCCTACTCATAAATTTTACGACAACGACATATCGCCAGTGTACTAATCCAACTTTTTTTTCCCTCCTAGCTACGGACGAAATATTCTCGTTAAAATGTGGGCACCTCAGAACAACAGTAACCCTCCAATAACATCGATATACAAACCATTGCAGCGTACGGATATTACGGTCGAAGATTCTTCCCCGCAACTAAGCCGATGTAAAGCATTTCGCATTACCGCGTAATTGTTGTTAATGTATCAAGCGAGGCATTAGCTGGAGCATCTTTTATAAAATCAAGGGTCATTATTTTGACTACTTCACTCAGATATATATTCATATTCATCACTTATATACACCCAGTTTTTCTTTTTCTTTTTTTTTTTTTTTTTTTTTTTTTCAATATTGCTTTGACGTTATTTCCTTGCCTACTTTTGGGATTGTTTAGCTTGGGGCATGTAAAAAAATGGAGCCTTAGGCGTTGGGTTGACCTTTTTCCAATATTTCTTGCTTATCGGCGTTCAGATAGCTCTTTTTGCATGGATTTTTTTTTTTTTTCGATAAAGTATGCGGGAAACGCGAAAATATCGTACTAACGAAACCTATTTTAAGTGTTCTCTGGATTTCATGTCACAATGTGCTTGAGATCATATGATACTAGCTATGAATAACTGCAAAGGCTTGTGAAAGTATATGATACGCAGGTCATTATTTTGCTTAGCCCTTATTTGCACCACGATCTCATCCTAGGTCGTTGAAGCAAGCAAGTGGCTTTGAATCTTCCATCTGCTCAGTACGAGAATTTCAGAGCCCATACTCTAGAGAAGCTATAAATATATTGGTTTTAATAGGCAAAGGAGGTCACATGGAGCTTAGGAGAGAACGCAAGCTTCCATATTACGGAAAACTTACATATATAATAATAATAATGTAGCATATATACGAAAACTAAGGGACTTATTTTTACTTTTTTCATATGGTCTCCGAAAGCTCTAATAATATACGACGACTAATCCGAATATCTTACTGATTAAAAAGAAAGAGGGAAAAAAAAACTATTTGATATTTACATTCACGTTGTCTTTGATAGGCAAGCCGAAAGAGCTCATCAGGAGTCTAGCATCGTCGTTATTTGTTGCACTGGTGATGCAGTGGACGTGCATTCCCGGAATATACTTGAGCGGGTAGGAATCGATGTTGACTGCATAAATTGTTAGCAAAAAAAAACTTTGTAACCCCAAATTGTCACGGTGATGATGATAAAGAAAGTAAAAAATAGTGAAAGGGGAAAGAAAAAAGCTTACCCTCGATCTCCGGAAACAGCGCAACATCCTCGTTCGTGAAACCCCACATAACCGTCCCTTTCCCGTCCCCCTTTGCGTCCACCCCTTCAAACTCCCTGATCCTCGGCATGACGATATCTATGCAAGTCGCCAAAAATTTGTACATCTGAGGACCCTCGACCTGAGGATTAAACTGCTCGGCTTGTACTTTGAGAAATTCCACTGAGTGACGGACGTCTTGCTGTAACCGATCCACGGCCGCACACCCGTCATCGACTGCAGCGCTAAACCGCCGCCCACGAGGGCCACGATCTCCTGCTGCGCGAAGGGGATGAAGCTGTGGATCACGATGTACTCCAGCTTCGGAACGTTGCGGTGGGTTATCGGCCTGTGCACGGGCGTCAGCCGCGGGTTCGTACCCTCGGCGGCCTCAAGGGTCGGTTTTCATAGTACGGCGATTCCCTTCCCACTTTCTCAGCCTGTTTTCGTACGTCTTCCTCTCGAAACCTGGGGGAAATGGTGGTAGCGCAGGAGCATCATGTCGGCCGCCAGCGTGTCGTTGTAGTGGTCCCATAGCCGCTCGGACGCGAACGGTCCGGGGACGAACAGGCGGGAAGACGGGTCGGAAGGGTGCGGCGGCTGGTGAGGGTGGAGGGGCCCCTTGTCGTACCGCGGGTGACGGACTTGGTACCGCGACGGCCGGCCGAAGCGCATTTTGCGGCGGCGGGGGCGGACGGCATCCTCGTCTCCTTCGAAGTCCTCTTCGGCGTCGCGGGAGCTCCGGACGAGGATGCTTTCTTGCCGGCGGCTTTAGCAGCGGCGTTCTCGGAGGCTACCTTTGAGGGAGGCTTACGTCCCTTGACGATAGCTTTGGCCGCGGGTGGGCTGGCGGGTTTGGGTATGGCAGCTGCTTTTGGTTTTGGTGGTTCCTTTCCAGGTTTGTTGTCGCTGCTGTCGCTGCTGCTGCTGCTGCTGCTGCTGGGATTTCGATTGATTGGGGGGATCGCTATTTCTCCACGCCGAAGCCGTGAACGTCCTTCTCGCCGTAGTGCAGAGGAATTGTTCCTGCAGACATTGTGGGCGGACAACTGCTGCAGCTAGTCGGACGCCCGCAGGCGACCGCAGCAGCATTGCTCAATTGATTGATTGTGAGGCGGGCGCCTTCCAATCCCGATAGTGAGAGCAAGGAGCACTTAATTTTCCTCCCTCAACACGTCACGGTAACCTAGACGTGAATTATTTCTCAATGCCTCTGTCGTCGAGTGGTGGTAGTTTTGACGTCTTAAATTTTGAGGTATGCAGCTCTCGGCTAGTTGCAAAAAAAAAAAAAAAAAAAAAAGCACCACAATTTTTTCTTTTCTTTTTTTTTTTTTTTTTTTTTTTCCCTTCCCAACTTGGGTTCGCTTAGGGAGCTGCACTCTCCCGAGTCTCCCCCTTCCCGCATTTCAAGCAATAGAGCTTTGAAACAGCGGAATCATTTTTATTCCGTTATCAGCTTCTCTCTTTTCATTCTCATTTGCGAACATCGTTATCATCATCACTCCTCGTATATACGATCATACATGCTTCATTCTATTCTTTTCTTAAATATACATCTTTTTTTTTTTTTTTTTTTTTTGCCCCGTGATCGTCATTACTGTTTACGTCGCCAGACTGCCAGCTAAGTCCAGGTGTAACGTTCCAGTTCCACATGGCCGCCACCCCTACGCTTTTTGCCATACTATTGAATCACGTGGTTTTAACTAGTAGTAAAGGGATTTTATTTTGAACCCTTAGTAAATGAAACTTTTTTTTCTCTGATAATCTGAATGAAGATCTGCTGGATCGAAAATAAAAAAAAGGTGGAGACCTCTTTTCGCGCTACCTTTTTGTCCAATGTTCCCTCGTGGATCTGGGCTGTCGTAACCATTTCAGCAATTCTCAGCTACCCTAGCTCGCTAGGTATTTCAGCCATTTCAATTTTTGAAAATGTTTAAACCACTATATATTATATAATTAATAATAAGTGGGTGCTTAGCTTCTTATATAGGTAAATGATAATATAGCCCGGTATAGGGTATGTATCGTCATCATAATATAATTATCATCGAAAATCTAAAGATGCGACAAGAACTGGTATACTATTCCGTGAGAAGGGAGAAGGGAGAAGGGGAGGGGAAAAGCCGCCTGCATACTAAGTATTTCTTCTCCTCGTTCTCTCCTTTTTTTGTTGCTGAAATGCGAAGCTAAGGAAACTGCATCATACTTCTCTCTCTCTCTCTTTTTTTTTTTTTTTTGTCTCCCTTCCTTTAGCTTGCTACCCTTAACTGGAACACACCCTGGTACTGGTCCTGGTACCTGGTTGGTATATTTAAGTGCTGGGGTACCGGTATAGTTTATATTCACTTGAGTATAGTTGATAGTTGCTTGCTTATTATTATTATTATTATTATTATTATTCTAATCCCCGTAAAGCCCTCAAAACGCTCATCTTTCCATCGATCGTTTTTTTTATGGTGGGGAAAGTTGAAGGTGGGGGACCCTTGAAAAAAGGAAGCATCCAACTAACCCCCCGCCGCAGTAAGTAGCAGCAGCAGCGAGCAGCGACAACGATACAAAATAATACAGCACAAAATCCTCCCATCCCCCCTTCTTTCTTATTCTCCTTCTCTCTTTTTCCTTTAGTACAAGTTCTCTTTTTTCTTTTCTTTTTTTTTTTTTTTAAATTCTCTTTAAATTTCCATTCACAATCCTCCATAGTTAAGGAGTCATCTATATTTTGAACGCCTCGTCACCCGCTTTTTTTTTTCTTTTTTTTCTCCAACCTTGTCGTGATCGCTACAGTTTTTATTGGCGCTGCGGTTGCTTGTCGTCGTTATCGTCGTCGTAGTTCTGCCGCTATCTTTAGTAGTAGCAGTGCTAGGCCAACCACTCCTCGCCCTTTACTACTGCTCTTTAAATATATATATTTATCTTCCTTCCGTGGCCTGACCGCCCAATACTTATACTTTTGACCTGCCATATAAACAATCCAGGAAACGCCAATTTCTTTTTATCCTTTCTTCCTCGCTACTATTTTCCGATAACGATATTCCAGTAACGAAATATAATAAACGCTTGTCTGGAAGAGCAACTTTGAATTGTAGTTTTCACGGCACACTGCTTGCGCTGAATTTTAGCCCCCATCGTATTACCTCCTTACTATCGACCCCTCCGCCTTTTACAACTTACCTAGCTACTTAATCCATTTTTCCGCAAAATTTTATCGAGATAAATTGCTATTCTCCGGTATTTTATATTTAACTGTATGGAGTCGTTTAATTGCGGTTAAACACGAAGGAAGAAGCCAACAAGAAGCTCGGGGATACTGCCCTCGAAAAGCTAGTTTATGAGAAAGGGTCTTCAGAAAGCTCGGCAAAAACTTCCTTTTCAAAGTACCTGTCCCGCAAAAACTGATAGAGAGTATCGATATGACTTCCTGTGTCTGGCGCTTCTTTCTCGCTTTGAAAGTTATTTTTAAGATCTTTCTGTTACTTTCCAAATACACCAATAAACCAAAGAAAAAGGACTATAATCTAATGATTTATACATAGAAACGATCACAATTTGCTCAACGGCCGGCGATAACATTCTGTGAACACCATCCCCTTAACTCGCGATCAAGAACTTCATTTTCACCCACAATGTCCCTCACCCGCTTGATCAGTAAGAGGGACTCGTCGAAATCTAGTAAGAGAACATCGATAGGTTTGCGCAGCAAAAAAGACGTTAGTATCCAGACGTCTAGGTCAACACAGCGTTTCTATTCATTAGGATTTTAGTGTTTTTAATCGCTTTCTGGACCGATTCATAATAACGTGGTTCTAATTTATACACAGGCAAGGTTCTCCGGGGATTTCTACGACGAATCGGGGGATAAGATGAAAAAGCCTTCAAAGGATGAGAGAGACAAGGTTCGATATTCTCGGTGTCCCCCTTATTGCTGGGTCCAAATGTCAAGTCGAGTAAATTTCATAACTTTGTTTGGCTTACTAAATGTTGTATTTTAATCGGCAATATGCTATGCTCCAGATCATAGAAGTCGAATCTAAACTGAAAGATTACGATCTCAAGGCGACCGACGAAAGGATATTGAGTACATTACGAGGAAAGTACGCATGCGGCGACCCAGACAAGGCACTGCAATTTCTGGAGCTATGGGAGGTGCAACGATCGGCCTCATTCGAGGAATCGACCTCAACGTTAAGCTTGCAGGTTCAGAAAACAACAACCGCGTTACGTGTTACCTCGACTCGTTATTATTTGCGCTTTACGCGCGGCTCGAATCATTCGAGGTGAAAGCCATTGCTGCTGGTCATTTCTCTTCTTGGTTGAAGTGAGAAAATTATTATTATTATTATTATATATTATTATTATTATTATTATTATTATAATAATAAGGGAGTAAAAGCTAATATTTGACTGTATATAAGGCCATGCTTTTTAACTCGTTCGAAGACGAAGCTAGAAACAAACTGGCCGCAATATTGCGGTTATTTGTGAACATGCTGCGAAGTGGTAAACTGATTACCACAGACATAGTAAGTTCTGTTTTGTCAATTGGAGACACGTTCATGGCTTTTGTGGGATCCCTCCATTTTAATTGTAGGATGGTCCCTAACTCATACCTCTCCACTGAACAGATTCAAAGGCTACAAAACTCGCTCGCAGAATGTGGTTGGAAGGACGCAGCGAAGCGAGAACAGCAGGATACCTCCGAAGCGTTTACGTTTATTGCAGAGAACTCGACATGCCGTTGCTCACATTAAAGTCGATATCGCTCACGGTGGCCTGACATACCGATGACGACCACAAATTCGTAAACGAGCGGTTGCTCAACATTGGAATACCTCCCGAGCTAGAATGTAAAGGGTCTGTGACATTGGAAGAGTGCCTCGAAGCTTATTTCAACAACAGGGTCGATGTACAGAGGAAGTTGGAGCGTCGGAGCACGCTGGAATCCACCATGTCGGCCGAAGACAAGGGTCTACCAGCTTCGGCACATATTGATATACTGACCTCGGTTCAAGTCCCTCCACGCCAGTCTCTCCATCGCCAATGTCCACGATAAGGTCCGCGTCCTTATTACGAACCATTGAAAGCCACAAGCAGCGGGAAGGGTCGCTGAGAACTGTATCATCACGGAAAGAGATCACGATTCCGGCATGGCAATTCTTCAACCTTTTGCCCTTCTACACGACTGTCAAGTAGAAAATGCCACGACGAAAGCTGCCTTCGCCAATCATTTCTCATCCAAGCGGCGATCATAGGACTTTGCCTTAAGAGATACGGGTGACAAAAAGAAGGCAAGCCGGTACGGAAGGGTATAACCGTGAAAATCCCCACGGAGATTGAGCTTCCCCATTTTGTTGCTGATGAGGATATGGAGGATCCGGGCCACTTCCGCCTTCTGCTGCAATCTGCAGTGTGCCATCGGGGTGAGACTGTCCACAGCGGCACTATATAGCTCTTGTCCGCTCCGACGGGGACAAATGGCTTAGGTTTGATGACCTAGCTGCTACTCGCGTCACAGAAGTTGACCAAGATAAGGCCTTCTCAGAAGAATCCCCTTATCTACTCTTTTATCAGGTGGTGATGATTGACGAAGACGAAAGCACAAGCATAAGTCTGTCAGAGGACGTGAAGAGCCGGGATACTAGCACCTATGAGAATGACAACGACAGGTCATCTTCCGACACAAAACGGACAACAAGTTCACCTAGGGGATCAAATGATGCCTTCACGTCAAACGAGGCTCTACCGAAGCTTGAGGTCCGTTCCGACTTGGTGTCAGATTCAAATACGCCTTCGGGCAACCATTCCCCGGTAGAGATGAAGGTATCTCCAACCTCAACCTTTGTCCTCGCCGCCGAGAAGCTGCTGCAGGCAAAAGGGAGTCCGAATCCGGAAGCTTCACTGCGTCCGACATCTAGGCAGCAGAGTTTCAGCCAGTCTGCTCCAGCGTCTACGTCAAATTCGAGGTCAACGAGTAAGAGTGCTGATGCTCGACGGTCCTTTGTTGCTCTCACGCGACTAACAACTCGAAAGAGCAAGAAGAATCAAGAGAAAACCTTGGTGACCTGTCGCCGAAAGAAAAGAAACACTATAGAAGCAGATCAAAACACAAACTAAAGGCAAACGGCGTAAACGGAAAAGATAAGGACGATAACCAGTGCGTTCTAATGTAGTCCTGCTTCAGACTTATAATAAACAGAGTTTCTTTTCGTTTTTTTTTTTTCTCCTTTCTTCCAATTGTATTATTATTATTATTGTTTCTTCCTCCTCACATCCTTTATGAACTCTTCTACTCATTTCCCTCTCATGATCAAGTACCACAATATCTTGCAATTACTTAATACATTAACCTATTCTTTCCTTTGTTTATTAAATATACTGGCTTCATTGCACTTCCCTCTGTATGACACGCTATCCCTAAAGCGCAGTTTCTCATTTATTTTTTGAATTCATTCTTTGGTACTCCTCTTTATTTAATGCATTATACGTCTTCTTTTGAATCCTTTCCTTTCCCTGTATTGTTCCATCGTGCAAGATTAGATTCCATCGCGCGCTAGACGACAGATGCAAGCTCGTTTACCGGTTCGATGTTTGCCCTCTTATAAATTCCCTTCCAAGCATGTATTGGGCGTTTTTTTTTTCTTTCTGTTTTTCTGACTTCAACCACGAATATCGATAATTATATATTTCTTTTATAATCAAAACCTCTTATCTTAAAGCTCGAAGAAATATTTTGATTCTCTGGGAGACCTTGGATCCATTGAATCTTCAGAGAATGATCAGTGAGACTATATATATGTAATATGTATATGTATATATATAAGTACTGGATAACATTCTCGCTAGCTTGAAAACCGGGATGTGGGGGGAGTGATTTATCATTTTGTCGCGTGTCCAGCCTTATTTTAGACTCTTCTCGATCAGATCGTTAAAAAAAAAAAAAAAAAAAAAAAAGAAAGGGAAGAAACTCAATCAACGCGCTTTTCTAACCAAAACCGTTTTCAACCGCCTTTCCGTTCCTCACACATTCATCTCTCTAGCTGCAAACGAAAGAACGATCATCCCTCTATTCGAACGCCAATTTATTATTTCAAAGCAATCTTCATCTAATACTAGAAGTACTCTTAATTTAAGATCTCTTTCTTGGAAAAATAGTTCGTTAGTAACGATGAAGTTAGAAACGACGAACGGAAGAAATGGAAACCATGATGGCGTTGCCGCTGCTCAAACCGACGGGCAGGAGCAGAACCAGTCGATAACAGCAGGTAGAGTTACTCAACAGCAACGCTTCGTTTTCGTGATATATCTCTTGAAATCCTGTCATTTCAAATACTAGGAGTTTGGTTTTACTAACCTCCTTTTTCTTTTCTCAGACGAGGTTGCGCTCTACGACCGTCAGATCCGACTATGGGGCATGGAAGCTCAGTCACGGTACGAAAAGAAGCACCACTCTCGTCATCCTTCAACCACCACCGTTACGACCTCCGCCCGTTTTTCCTTATTGACTCGTTTTCCTCTCGTGAACAATCCCTTCTAGGATACGAAACGCGCACATTCTCCTCGTCACCATACGTGCACTCGGCAACGAGATTGCGAAAAACCTCGTCCTCGCGGGCATCGGCTCGCTCACCGTCATGGACGGCGAAACGGTCACGGAGGAAGACCTCGGGGCGCAGTTCCTGGTCAGCCAGCAGCACGTCGGCCAGAACAGGGCAGAAGCTGCGCTGCCCGCGATACGCAGGCTGAACCCCAGGGTTGAAGTTCATGCGGATACCGGGAAAGTAATCGACGAGGAGGGAAGCGCTAGGGGAAGGAATTTTTGGGAAATTTAACGTTGTCATTGCGACGGATGTTGACGTTAATACCCTGGTCCGTCTTTCTTTGCCCGTTTTTATTCCGTGATAGGGGACAAAGAATGAAGCAGTAACTAAACGCGTTGTATATATACCTAGATGTACGTCAACGATGCCTGCAGGGAATCGGGACGCCGTTCTACGCCGGTTCGTGTTTTGGGCTCTACGGTTTATTTTCGCCGACTTGATAAAGCACCAGTACATAATGTTGTTCCTATGAACCCTCCTCTCTATTCTCCATCCTGCTCTCCCTCTTCTTTTTCAAAGTTTTTTATTTCGCAATCGCTTGCTAACCTTTTCCGTTTTATTTTTTTCCCACTTCAGAGAACGCGACAAGGGCAACCTCGAAACTAAAATCCAAGCGGAGACGCGCACGAGGCGCATCGTCAGCGCGACCGAAAAGAAGGATGGCCTCCGCCACATCGAATACGTCACAAAGGAAGAATCCTACGTCCCGTTCTCGGAAGCGATGCGCTGCGCCATCGAAAAGTCCTGGCGTCCGAAGAGGAAGAGGAGCGTAGCGGTCGTGCTACCGGCTCTGAAAGCGCTGTGGACGTTTCAGATGTCTCGGAAGGAAATTGTAAAATCGAATGTCGCGGACGGAAATCTCGCGACGCCGTCGTCTCCGTCGCGGTTCCCTTCGGCGTCGGGCGACCTGAAGCAGTTCCTCTCGCTCGCGCTGGCTGCTAAAGACGAATTAGGCTTGCCGACGGATTACGTGCTGGATTCCTCGTTCGTCCGTTCGTTCTTGGATAACCTGCCGACGGAACTTTCACCCGTGGCAGCGATCCTCGGCGGTCAGCTTGCGCAAGGCGTCATCAACTTGCTGAGCAAGAGGGAGCAGCCGCTACAGAATATCCTCGTATTTAGCGTGACGACTTCAGCGCTCCGATTTACGTGCTGCAGCCACAGCCCGTAGCGGAGTAAAAAGGCTCTAGATTTTTTCTTCCCCCAATATTCTTAACAACTACTTCTTTCAGAAGCAAAATATTATCCTCGGACCGTAGCAATTAAGCTACACGAGATAAAAGAAACATAAAGAACCAATTATTTACTATTGCTATTCGGAAAAATGATGATACTATTGTATGACTAAATGATACTCGCATTCACTGGGGAATTGATCTCACCTATGGGGAAGGAATATAGTGCTTTTCTTTGGGGAAATAATTGAGTTTTGGCGTGGTTAGCTTAACTAGTAATATAACCGGGTATTCTTTTTTCTCAAGCTGTCGTTTGTGTGAAGATATATGTATATACGCTCCGAATCGAAGTATAGAGTGGATAAGTGTTTGATTGGTATATTTATTGTCGCAGGATATACAAGACCGCTATCATATTCTTTTTTGGGAAGGGAACGTAATGATTTTTATCAATTGTTTAACATATCTCATCGTCGCTAAGTGAGGAACAAAAGAGCCTGAAAGAAAGAATAGTGGAAAAAAGAAGAAATGATTCTTTTTGAGTGTTGTATATATAGGAAAGGCTATCGGATAGGTAGGAGGTGCTAGGTAGAAAAGAGGAGAGGAGACTTGTGACCGTGAAGAGGTATTGATAATCAAAGAGAAGAAAAAGGATCGTATATAAGTACAGAAGGTTCTCGATATAAGAGATGTATCAAACGTAAACAATAAGAACGAATGTTAGAGAGAAAAAAAAGTAGACTATAGAAATGTTCTTTTAGAAATACACCCTGATACCCCAAGTGCTCAGTTTAACGCTCTTTTGAAAAGTCGAAGGAAATTTCCTCAGCAGAATTAATAAACAAACCGACATGTTTATAACGACAGCGCGTTTTGCATGTCTTCTCCCCATTCTTTAAATTTTTTGACGCAGACAAAATATGGATTTTGTAAGCGCTAAAAATATCACAACGATTCCCCCCGTACTTTTTAAATGTAGATGTAAACGAAGGAAATCATGGAAGTTTGCTGTAGGGAAACGGGGCAGGCTGAAATTCATATTGTAACGTAAACATATCCGTAGCATGTCCTCGTTACGGAAACAATATAAAGAAAAAGGAGAGTCGTCACGTCATTAGTCCAATTTTTTTTTTTTTTTAGCCAATTCTTTTTCATTTTACCGGCAGGCAAGAAGATTATCATGCGATGCCCGTGAGGTCCGTGAAGTTAGGGCTCTTGCCATCAGTGCTCTTGGCAGCCTCCTTGGCTTCTTTCTCTTGCTGTGCGATGGCTTGCGCTGATACAATCTCGGTGAGACGTCTCAGGCGTGGTAGTGGAAGCCCTAAAAAGGAATGTTAGAAAAATAGATCCTCCCAAAGCTTGTGTGTAATCTAGGGCTGTCATAATCTTACATGATGGCAAGTAGGTCTCAAGCGCGGTGATCTGTCTTGGTTCCGCAATCTCGTATGGCCCGCTGTCATCGAGATCGATAGGAGCAAGGAGCAGTACGTCACTCTTCTCAGTGATTGCTCGTTTCTCAACGCCTTCATTATTTCGCCATTGATGGGCTGTTCGTAGTCGGCGACCAGGTACTGGTTCAGAAGCTTCTGGATTTGCTGGGGCGAGAGCCTATTCAAAAAGAGCAATGCTTAGCGACACTCGGATAATTATGAAGATGTGGAGTCCTTACATCCAGCAGATGTCTTGAATGATCTCGATGTCGTTCAAGGTAGCCTTCTTAAGCTGCAGGAGCTTGGTTGCTTGCTATATAAAAGATACAATATTAGCTTCGTTTTACAATTCGACGGAGGACACCGATACGTGTGATAAAGGAAATTTTTCTCACCATGAGATGTTCCAGCTGGAGAACGCCTTCTGGCATATCGTGGCTCTTGCACCACTCCTCAATTCTAGTGATGTTGTAGTTGATCTGTAAACCACGCTTCCATGAGAGGAAGTTCCTCCTCAGGAGCAAGTCGTTGAAAGCCGTGACTCCAACGAGCTTGAGCAGCTCAGTGATAGCCTGGGTGATGATAGTGTCTTCAAGGTAGTAAGCCTTGAGGGCTTTGTATACTTTGTTGAGAGACTCAGGAGGTCGTCCATGCTGAACGCGGGAGTGTTGGAGATTGAAGATCCTGTTGAAGAAGCGGTTGCCATCGTTGGTGACGAAGCCCGGAAGAGACTGAGACTCATAATAGCGGGGACGATCATCTTTTGGAGCTTCCTCTTGAGACCCTTCATCCAAGTGTGATAGATGTTGAACTCCAGACTCTCCAAATCGTGTTTGACGACCTCCAGTAAACGGTCGTACTCATAATCGTCCGATTTCTGAGCTTCGTACCAATCTTCCGCGAGGACACAAATGAAGCATCTCGTGGACATTGGATAGCCAGAAGGCACCAAGATTGATTGCTTCGTCTCCAGTATGGTTCCGCTAATTTCAAGAAACACATAATTAGCATGTCATTATAAAATAATCCTACATTTCGCTGAATTGGTAACCTACCATAACTTCTTGCTGGACGTTTGCATGACGGTAGCCAAGAAGCGTTCAGATTCCTTGACGAAGCCATTGTGCCACATTTCGGACGTGACCAAATTGATGAGATAAGCAGGGAACAGAACTTCTTTCTCCTCCGCTGGGTTCTGGGAACTCGGCTGAGGATCTTGAGATCACGGATCAAACCGAAAGACACCTCTTCATTCAGACCTGTTTCATCTTCTAGGATATGTGAAACATTATCTGGATCCTCAAGCAGGGTGCTGAAGCCAAACTTATTATTTGAGCTAGGAGATACTCCACGGCGGGCTTGACCACCTGCGGGTTGCACAGCCATCGAAGCGGGCCTAGCCTGATAGTTTCTGAACCTATCATAATCATCAGGAAGCGCCGTAGTTGTGTCTTCGTAGCTCCTCCTCTTGGGACGCTTCGCGGAGACCAGGTTGATGAGGCCGTTGTTCAGCTTCGATGCAACGTTTCCATTCTCGCCAGCAACTGGAGGTCCCCTGTTGCTGAGCTCATCTTCGAGCACGGCAATTTGCTCTCTTAGCGACATGTTCTCGGTTTCTTGATCTTTGAAACGGCTGATCGATTTGTCGAGCTCAGCCTTGGAAGCCGCCAATGAGTCTCGCAATTGTTTCGCATCTTCTTGCAGCCTCTTGCTGTTTGCTTCCGATTCTTCGAATTGGGCAAGCGCCGTTTTCAACTCTCCTTCCAAGATTGGCAGACGAGCGGATAGCGCATGGAACTGGTTGACCTCGACTTGGCCTCCCTCTGGTTCGCTTCCGAAGTATTCGCTTTCGTTCGCCAAACCTTGAGCTGAGATTCTAAGCTTTCGACTTGAGACTCCAAGGCCTTCTTTCTTCCGTGCGGCGTTGGAGGGTTTGCGTGAGTTCGACGACCTTGTTTTCGAGCCTGTACGATACTTGCTTGAGGTTGTCGACTGAGCGAGCCTCCTCGCGCAATTTCCTGTACTCCTTCTTGGCTTGCTTCTTTCTCCAGAGACTTTGGATGATGACGATCTTCCTGCGGTATTGGCGCCACTTTCGTATCGACTGCCGGGAGCGGTAGGTTCTCTGGATCGTCCTCGCGGCATTCTCGTACCTCGTCTCCAGGATGTGAGCTCTCGTAAGCGGCCCTTGCAAACTTCACGCGGGGTTGAGGTGAGCCTCCTCATCGAGTAGACCTTGCGAACCGATTGAAAGGGGGTTTCGGTAACTTACGGGCTTGGAAACGAATGACGCTCTTGCGGATAGCAAGGAACTTCTTTCGTTGTTTTTGCCCTCGCCAAACCCGCTGGATAGTCGTTGCCGCCATGATCCTGCGAGCTTCCTGGGCTCTAATCCTGGTCATATAACCACGGACCGGGCTTGAACAGCAAGAATAGCAGTTCGGGCTTGAAGGTATTTCTTCTGGTAGTACTTCATTCTAAGGTTCTTCTGAATCATAATAGCGCATTCATTCAGGCGTCTTGTACGTAGGTTTTCAAGGTATGCAAGCTAAAATGAAGTAGGAAGTAAAAATGGAAATTAGTACCAATATAAACCTTTATTTATCAAGGGCGTCTATTGAAGCCAAAAAGATCTGCAACAAGTGCACTTACCATGCCGGCGCGGAAGAAAATCTTGGTCTTTCCGAGCTGATATTTGTCCTTCTCGGGGATGGTCTTTTCCAAGACGCTCAGGCCCATTTCCTTGACCCCGACCCATTGCGAAGAGTGCACCAACATGTAGTAGCGGGAGCGAACTCTTCGTAAGTCCATCTGGTAGGATAACCCGCGCAACTTATACGGACAGTCTCTAATACACCACAAGCTCGAAGCTGACTGAGGACCATAGGCCCCTCAAACTTCCAGCTTCTTTGGCTTCGTTAGGCTTGATGCAACGAATATAGTGGACATCTGTAGACTGTATCGTCTGCATGAGGTCGATCAGAGACAATTTGAAGATACCACCAAGCGTTGGTTTCTTCTGAGCGGCCCCGGCAGGCGCTCTACGCCCCGGGAGACCCGGAGCCAAGGGAGCCGGCGTCGCAGCTTTCTTTGGTGTATCAGGAGCATCCGGCGTCTGAATGAATGATCTCGTTAGTGAATACTGCACACAAGTGAAAATATACCGATGTTTGGATAACACTAATTTCTCACCTTGTCTCTAACTTTCGCCGAAGTCTTGATTACAGCAGTCAAAAATTCGTTGGAGGAGGCGTGGATAACCTCCATGTGCTCGTCGGGAACGGTGTCCCTGTTCTTTTCGATGAAGCCCTCGGAATCGTAGGTCACGTCTACAGCATAATGACAGACGGTGAATGTACTCTTTCCGAAGCGGGCCTTCTTGAAGAATTTTTCAAATTTGCCGGAGGCAAAGTTTTGCTCGAGTTGATGACCATGGAATTATCAGAGCCACCCAATAATCGAGATTCTTCATCGAGAAGAGAGAGGATACCCAGTTTCCCTTCGATAAGGTCGATACAGGGCTGATTGTCTGAGAAATCAATGAAGGTCCAGTCGATTTCCTCACGACGTATTCCTCTTGTTCTAGCTTGAAAAACGTGCTGGTTGAAGGATTGCTGAAGCTTTTCGTTGGCATAGTTATACAGAATTGTTCGAAGGAATTGCGCTTGAAGGTTCGAACCCGTAATATCTAGGACACCGATGAAACACTTAATCTGTCAAGAATTTCCGCCGGAGCTAATCTGTTGTTGATGTAACAACGAGCCAATCGAACAGGCTCGAGTATATGAATTGGCAACTGAATCTTTCACTACAAGCGCCTGCTTTGGGTGAGGTCAGACATGATCTTATCACCGCCGGTGATACGCTGCTTCTTGGTGTCCATTTGGCGAATTGCGAGTATCCACGCCCAGGAGCTGTGCCGCTTTGGCAAGTGAAGGTTCGGTTGCCGATAGAGTGGCAGCGTTGGTTCCACCAATGGTAACGTTACCCAAGTGAAGGAGAGCTGCGAGAACTTTCCAGATTTCTTTTTGAGCTTCGTCGTCCACACTAACGACGTCAGAGCATTCCTGTAAGCTTGAATTCAGCCGCGTCGTCGACTCCTGGTATCCACCGGATCCCCACCCTGGTTAAGGTAGAAGAAATCCTCAATGGCAGCAGGCCCAGCTCGTCACGTTCTTCTTGGGTGGCGCCAACACATAGTGGTAAAGATATGGTAATTTCTCTCGGTCGCGGGCTGGTACACCAAGCGGGATCGTTCCAGCAGATAGATCCTTATCTTTGCTCCAATGATATTTGTTAGCTTTATCGAACATTATTTCAATATACTTTCCGAATCTGGAGGAATTGTCGTTACGTGTGGTCTTAGCGTTTCCGAAAGCTTCCATGATAGATTTGTAGCTAAGATCTCCTCTTCAGTCTTGCTCATGCCGCTAGACCCTTTGTTCTTGGTCTCGCGCTTTTTATCCGGTCTATCTGGGTCCTCAACTGTAGCAAAGTATCTCATGATATGTTTTGCAGATACAGTCTTGCCAGCACCAGATTCTCCGGAGACCACAATTGTCTGGTTGCGTTGTCTCTCAACATTTTCCTTTTGAGATTTGGTCAGCGCGAATGTCTGTAGATAATGTTTGCAATGCAAAATGAATAATGATGGCTCACCTGTACGCCTCCTCAGCAATGGCAAAGAGATGTGGCTCTTGATCTTCTCTCCGTTTGCCAGCATAACCCTGGATCATGGAAGAATCATAAAGGTAATCAAGCCTGTAAAAGGGATTGGCAGCAATCAAAACAATGCCGGAGTATGTGTAAATGCTCTGTCGCAAGTAACGGAGCTTGATTGCTTGCAGGACTATGGGTTTCCAACAGGAGGTATTTTAGCCAGTCATGCTCTCTCAATTATTGGTAGATTTTTGCCGACTCTAAAGTCTGAGGGGACGGATGCTATACCTGCAGGCTCATTGAGATGGAGAGACTGGTTAAATCATCGGCAGCCTCTATATTGGCGGATTTGCCAAAGGAGGCAGAGTATTGTCATTAGGATCGTCAAAGGCGGACGTTTTTGCTTCGACGGTTTTTTCCTATTTCGAGAATCAGAACCTTTGCTCTCTTATATGTGTAAAAATGAAAGAATGAGGATGCAGGAGGAGGAGCCGTAGGGAGATCACACACCTCGCCGTTTGCCAGCTTCAGCTTCACGGAGAACTTATCTCCATTGACGACAGCATCCTCGACCGTAGCGCCATCCACCCTTCGGTGCATCTGGATGCCATACATTCCTAGTCACCTCGTAAGATTGAGGGTCAGTAACACGTTTATCAAAATTACCAAAATAATCAATCAACAGGGCATGACATAGGGGTGAGAAAAAGAAAGAAAGGAGGGAGAATCAAAAACAGATCAATAGAATTTTACTTACGTCCCTTCGCATATAGCGAGCCATCGGTACGTTTCTCGTGTAGTCCGTGGCTATCACACTATCGCATTGGCTCTTGCCCTAAACCCTGAATAGGTTTTCAAACTCCTACCACCTGCAATCGCTAGTAGACACCCGCCTACAGCTATTTCTCTGAGAATAAGAATGTAAGCTTTCAAATCCCATAAGCCGAGCAAAATGTTTTAAGATATCCAATGAGGAGGAACAAAGGCTGTGGAGATCTAAATTCAACAGATGAAAAGAAAGGGAATTGAATAGATTGGAAAGAAAAGAGTGCAATTTTGTCGTGGACCCTTTGAGAAGTGAAAAGAAGTCTCTTTATTCAAGATTGAAGATGGTGATAAAACACCTGACACGCGAAGAATTCGGAGATGAAAATAGAAAGCCCCGATTGGAAGAATAAAAGCAAAAGCTGCCAATTAGAGCGCAGTCGCTGCAAAAAGATAGGAATGCACAGAAATACAGCAAGACAAAATACAAGACGCGCTGAATGGAGAGCTGAAAAAAAGTCCTAATTCTTCTCCAACGGCGCTTCAGCCATTTTTTGAAAAAAAAAAAAAAAAAAAAAAAAAAAAAGAGCTAGCTACGGGGTGTTGTTGTAAAGCAAGTCCTACAAATCTGAGTAATAATATGTCTTCCTCTTTTCAAGAGAAGTGAAAATAGAAAGAACAACTCACCGGCCTCCTCGAGAATGCTACCGAGAAACCAAAAAAAAGAGGGGAAATATCACCTCAATCCCCAATACCTTTGGTTTTGCAACGAGTGTAAGGGTTCTCCTGCTAAGCAATAGAACCCCAAGGAGTCGTTGAATCTCAAGGAACAATAATCAAAAAGCTTTACCCCACGATCTGCTTCTGAAGAATTAAGAGCTAAGGGGAAAGATAAAAAGTTGAACGTATCAGCTAGGAGAGGAGAAAGAAGAAGAAAGGAAGAGGAGAAAAAGAAAAGAAAGAGGAGAGAAAAATTTTCCCCCTTCAATGCGACCAAGTGGAAATATTATATTATTATTTTTCTTCAAACTTTTTTAGCTATAATAATAAATAATAATAATTTATATTTATATTTTATATTTTATATTATATTATTATATATTTTTCGTATTTAATTATTTATATATACTTAATACTTATATAATTGTCAGTTCACTTTTTCTTACTTCTTACAAGCTATTATTATCTCTCCCACACGAAAGCAAGGTAACAAGTTGGTGCATGAGTTGGCAGCTGATTGGCCTTGTAAACAAAAGAGGAGACTTTAGGTAGGAAGAGGAGGAGGGGGGAATTTTTAGTAGAGAAGAGGAGAGCTCAGCAAAAAAAAAGCTTTTACGGATCTCCTCTTGTTTCCTTTACATTTATGTATTTCTCTTCCACGGTTACCTTCACGACTAGCTCCATGTAAGTGCCAGCCCTCCTCACGCATCACTTGTATGATCCCGCACTGAGAGAAAAAAAAAAGGGAACGTACCAGGTACAAACTTACGCCGTCCAACTAGAGCTCTTTTAGTATGGGCGAGTAGTAGAAAAAGGTACATTGGTGGAAGTATCCAGAACCCGCTTATGACAGGAGAAACTTGCAGGGAGGTGATAGCTCATTATCAGTTAGCCGATTTTAGTGACGGCTCTCTTTTTATTTTTTTTATTTTTTTATTTTTTTAAGGAGGCATGGCTTCTTCCCTATATCAACGCCTCTACCCGTCCAAGCTGGCTCCCCACGACAACTTGAGTGCTTGTTGTACTTTTTGCGGGTTTCCACTGGCTAGCCTTATGCGTTTTAGAGTCGACTCGGTTTCGGGTAAGATTCCCCTTTCATTTTTCCCCAACTCTTTCGCCGTTATTTCGTTTTTTTTTTTTTTTTTTTTTTTTTTTTGAAGAAAAAAAAAGCCCCTCCTCTGATTACTACTATCGTTTATCTTTATTGTTTAATAAGATACGAGTAGTCAGCCGGAAAATTTCCGTATAATTATTCATTAGAATAAGGCTTCAACGAGGTGAATTGTTTCTCTTTACCGGCGGAATAAACTTCTGAGGTTCCCGACTTGCAAATGGCAAGCTAAAAATCTGGTTCATATCCCAGAACGGGCGGCGCCTTCTTGGACGAAAATTCGCATCCAAAGCTAGGATGGACAAGTCACCGCTGTGCTCCGTCCGCTTGTTGATGCAGTGTCCATCATCTGCCCAATGACCTCCAGCCTATCGTGTGTGCTTACCTTTTCAGAGATCCCTACAGCAAGTGCATGCAGGGAAAGACGAAAAACAAAAGGAAGAAGATATTTTTTTTCTTGTCTCGCATTCATGATCCCATTTTTTAATTGATCGATCTTGTTCTTCTCATTTCTCACTTTCTCTTCTATAAATCGAGGCCGTGTAATTGCTTCGTGTAGATACTTCTATTTATTATTCAATAACACCGTTGATTGACTTTAGCAGTTAAGGAAAGCGCCACACAACCATTCCCCAGATTTCGGCTGCAGTGCCGTGTCGCACGTGAACAAGAGTGATAAGCATCGCACACCAGGTTTTGCTATAGTACGACTTCATGTATAATGATAGACTTTGCCATTAGTATGGCTTACGGTATGGTATACATAGGCCGAAGGTATCTTTAATTAGTAAAAATGTTTCCCTTAGCAAATTTCGTTCCCCGCAAAACAACATTACTGTACCCTTCTATTATAACCCAACGAGTTGTCCGTCGTCTCGTTGACCGCGTTTTAAGTAAAAATTTATTTGCCCTGAAGCGTAACCAAGTTATTGATCAATCCCCCTACTACAGACGGGAGACAGTAATAAGAAGCGTCTTGCTGACTTACCAATATAAATATATTCAAATCACAGTCTGAAATAGCTTGATTCGAGTAATATACTGTTTGAAAACGCACTTATACCTTACTTGACATGAACCGAAGAAAGGAAGAAAAAAGAAGAAAGAAGAGGAAATGGTTCGATGGACCGAGTCTATAATAAATTCACGTTTCACTTCAGCCAGTTGACCTTTTTTTTTTTTTAAGGGAAAAGAATGGAACAAATCAAGTAAGATACTTCCTTCTAGAACCTATATAACCCCAGTAGAAGGTATCGCTGCAAGGCTGGAACCACGTACGATACACGAACTGTCGTGTGCAACCTTGCACAATACAAAGTGATCAAAATAAAAATAAAAAATAATAAAAAAATATATTAAAAAAAAAAATATTTAGCACACCTCATCGAACTGAAAACACATGGTGGGTACTTCTGGTAGTTTTTATTATTATTTGTGGAGAGATAGGCAAATCGTCCGAAGTTTTTAGCTACCTCGATTGGTAGCTCGCACCTCGTTCTTCATAACACCGCCGGAAAATATAACAGCCGACACTCACACTGTGATGACAATAAATAATGAGGAAAAGGGCGATAGAAATCAATGTTTTTGCTTCCGGCCGAAGACCCGTAGGGCTGGACGAAAGGCACCTCTTGGAAAAAACGGAGGACTTCTTTTTCCACCTCAGCACATCAAAACCCTCAGAATTGGCGGACAGACGAGACTTAACCCAAGAAGTTATTGGCGAGTCAACGAATATTGCCCGGCATTTTTGGTAAATTTATTCTTCCACTTAGCTCTAATCTTTTTTTTTTTTTTTTTTTTTTTTTTTTGTTGGGAGTAAAATATGCTACGGTAAGCGCTTCCATTTCAGTGCTTCTGAAGAGGAAAGGAAAGTAAGGTAAGAAAAAAGAAAAAGGAAGAAAGAAGAAAAGAGAAAAAAAAGGAAATGGGCTCCACCTTTGAAGTCATAGATTGGACAGGAATCCGAAGCTGCTTTATGGAAGTCTCCATGGAAATGTAAGTAGCGGGGGAGTTCCCCAAAACCCTTTTCGGGATGTTAAGAGACCGGTCGGAGTTCAAGCATCGTGGCATCGTATAATGCCGACAGAGGCAAGGACGCTCATATAGCTTAACAATAGGTAGACACCTTGGTATATAGCTTAAAAAAACGTGGAACTGACAAGTGGTGCCTGGCGATTTTCCTAGAACGCGTGTCAGCTTAGGAATTACATAAATAACAATAACGAAGTATTATCCAGAATTAAGTCTTATAATACTGTAGAATTATTATATATATATGTATATAATTGCCTGTAACTCACATTGGAAACCATCTATACTCTTTGCATAACCTTCCTGTCGCCTTGCAATATATTTATTCGTTCCCTTCTATCTATTATTATTGTATAAGCACAGCATTGTTCCTTAGCTTCGTATTTGGATAGACGGGCTCTTCTGTTGAAAGCTTTTCATTCTTTTCTAAGTCTTCTGGCCTGAATTGTTTCGTTTCTATCGCTTTATTCCAGACGGATAGCTTCTGCGGTGGTATAATTCACGAATATAACCACAATAATAGTAATAGTAATCAAGAGGTTAGTAGGACTCCGATACTCAAGCCATCCACCCCCCTGTAAGATTTGTTCTAGAAATTCGAGAGTATAAAAACTTACATGGAGAGAAAGAGAACATAAAAGCGAGAATTGGTGAAACGGTGAGATTTATATATCTCCAGTAAGATTTTTTTTTTTTAAAAAAATAAAAAAAAATAGAATAAAATAACGGGAAGCAGAAAATTTTTCCTAAAAAATTACTTTTTTTTTTTTTTTTTTGCCGCGCCTGGTTTTCCTTCCCTCTCAACCTTTTTTTTTATATGGGCAGCTAGTAAGAAGTACTTAAAGCAGTATTTTTTAAATTTTTCTCTTGAGGCAGAAAAATAAAATAAAAATAAAATAAAAGCGGGAGCAAACAAGAGAGCACTGCTGCTGCATTAAACACAGATAAAAAATTGAAATAAATAAATAAATAAATAAAATAAAAAAAATAAATTGAATAAGCAGCTCAAATTTTTCTTCCCCTTCCCTTTCTCCCTTCACTACTTTTTTTTTTTTTTTTTTCTTTTCCTTCCTCCCAACAATCCCAATCTCTCAGCAAAAGTTAGAGGGGGAACCTCATCGTCAACCACTTTTTTTTCCTGTCTGTGTTTCTGTATACGGGGTACGTATCATTCATTCCTATTATCATATCACTTATCATCGGAAGTGAACGAAATCTCTCTATCTCTTCCTCTGTATCTCCACTTTTACTATCCCCCTCCTGCTTCTTTTCTTTTTCCTCGTTTTGCCCTCCTCGTCGTTTGCCCGTTTATATATATATATATATACAATTCGTTACGTTTGGATTCCATCTACACGCCTTGGTTTTCATCCGCTCTGGAAGTCCTGTTTTGTTGCTTTTGTTGCTTTTGTTGTTCCCTTTGTGCTTTTCTTTTCCTAAAGAAAATTTTCCCTCATCGCACACCACGCAAGGTACATTTTTTCGCTTGGTTTTGGTTGATAATCTCTAACGCCCTCGTTCCGACAGTTTTACTTTAGCAGGATCCTGATCACATATTCGTCGAGGCAAACTCTCACGTAGCCTGAGGAAAAAGGGAAGAGATATTAATCAGCGAACATTTACTTGCGCTTTTCCTCGCCATGTCGGAACCTATCAGGAACACCAAGAAGCTGGACCCCCTTGCCGGTGCTCCGTAAGTGCTTGCCCTTCCTTGCCCGCATTTTTCTCTATGATATATATATATATATATAATATAGAGAGAGAGAGAGAACCGTATCTGAAGCTCTTTTATTCATCTCTCCTGTTCATTATTTCTCTTTTTTTGCTATCCTTCTTGCTTCCTCATCACACCTATACTCCAACACGCTTTACTCGATTTTGCTTCTTCAAACCCCTGCATACATACCACAACTGAGGCCTCTCAGCTAACCATCGATAAAATGACTGTCGTCATGACCAGAACGCCCCAAAACACTCCTCTAAACAACGCTCCCATCTCTTCTCACGCGGTGGACCCGAAGGTCGCAACCATCCACGAAGTTGGTACGTAATTCGTAATATTCTCCGCATTTTACCCGGCGCTGCTTAAGCACTTGCATCCATTTCTACCCTCCGTTCAGTTCCGCCTCCCCCCAAATAACACTAACGATCCTGTTAGATGATCGTACACTTGCCGCGAACATGCTTGCAACTAACCCAGCATTGGTTTCAATGATAGAGGGTAAGCTTGGATCGTTGATCGGAAGATCTTCTGGGTATATCGAGGGCTTGCCGCGTCCTGTTAGACAAAGAATTACGGGCCTGAAAGGTATCCAGAAGGAACACTCGAAGCTAGAAGCCGATTTCCAAGAAGAGGTACTCCAGCTTGAGAAGAAATATCTCGCCAAGTTCACTCCCCTCTATGAAAAGCGTGCCAAGATCGTGAACGGAGAGGATGAGCCTACTCAGGAGGAGATCAAGGCTGGAGAGGACCCGAAGATGAACCTATCACTGAGGAAGAGGAAGATGACAAAGATGATGTCAAGAGTGAGGAACTGAAAGGTGTACCTGAATTTTGGCTGTCCGCTATGAAAACAGTACTTCTCTATCAGAAACCATTACGGACCGTGATGAGGGAGCTCTGAAGGCCCTCAGAGATATTCGCATGGAATACCTCGAGCAGCCAGGGTTCCGATTAATCTTCGATTTTGCTGAGAATGAATATTTCACCAACAAAACAATCACGAAGACGTACTTTTATAAGGACGAAAGCGGCTACGGTGGAGACTTTATCTACGATCACGCAGAAGGCGATAAGATCGACTGGAAACCCGGCAAAGATCTGACTATCAGGATCGAAAGCAAGAAGCAACGGAACAAGAGTAAGCACTGGAGCTGTTATCTATTTTTCCCTCCTGGCTTCTTGGATTTTAAGAATTATTTCTAAGAATCTTTCTTACAGACACGAAACAAACTCGAGTCATAAAGAAGACTGTGCCGACCGATAGCTTTTTCAACTTCTTCACCCCACCAAAGGCTCTAACAGAGGATGATGATGACGCAGCCTCAGATATCGAAGAACGTCTGGAGCTCGACTACCAACTCGGAGAGGACATCAAGGAGAAACTTATCCACGTGCCATCGACTGGTTCACCGGTGAAGCTCTCCAGTTTGAAGAGTTTGAAGACATCGACGAGTTGGACGACGACGAAGATGACGACGACGATATCTCCGACGAGGATAGAGATGATGATGATGACGAGTCGGATGAAGAAGTAAAGATCACCAAATAAACAATTCAAAAAACTGAGCATACATATCGTCTTTATGGAATCTCATGCTAATTGCGACTTGTTTTTCAAATAGGACGACAACGGCAAGCCTAAGCAACAGGAAGCCGCTGAGTGCAAGCAAAGCTAGACTTATCCCCGACATCTTCCGCCCTTCAATATAATCTTTATCCTGTTATCTCGTCATTGACGGTTTTATAAATCGGCAAACTACAAGAATACATTATCGCAATGGCTTTTTATCTTTATTCCCCCCCCCCCACTCTTATTAATTTCTTTTGTAAAGGTTTGGCGTGTAATAAATTCTGGAAGAAGACAAAAAATAGGTGGCAATTTAATCCGGCCCTGTATTGCGAGGCCTTAAAGAAAGAAGTATCAATACAAAAGTTATATCCTACATAAGTATTTAAGGAAGGTTCATTGTATATGCTTTTCTATTATTTCGTTTTAAACGTTTAACATATCATTAACCTCGTGTCCGAAGACTCCCGCAATTAAAGGAAGAAGAAAGAATTTAGTCTAGAAAGTTGTCGCCCCTACACTCAAAGCATTTTACGCACAAGGGAAAAAAAAGAACTAGAAAACGTTATACTTTATGTATAGGTTCGTTTGACGTTTTCGTCTCCTTCGAGGTAGTTGTATGTGATCGATGTCAAGGAGTAATACAACCAATTTAGCTACGAAAGAGAAAGAGAATCTCGATATAGGCTTCGAACCGCTTGGTCGTCAAGTGCCTCGAAATATATAGAAAATCGGTATAGCGCTATGCACATTTTGTCTTTATAATTTGTGTACGGAAGCGGAAAATAATATATATTAGGTATATACGTATATATATTTTAATACAATCTGCAGAGTTTTCGTGAGCTTGTCAAGTTCAAAAAAGGTTATTCGCCGAAATTGCGCGTTGAATTCTTACCCGCCCATCCTCTCTAGCTCTATGTGTATATGACACGCTATCAGAAGACATAGGTTATCAATCCACTAAAATTGTGGAACTCTTTACCCGACCTGAAGAAAAATCTCGAAAAAATTTTTTCAACGAAAAAAAAAAAAAAAAAGGAAAAAGAGGTCTTTCTTGCCTAACTATTACTCAGATTTCGTTCAATAAATAGCTACATAAGTAACCTTGCAATAACTTAATCTCAGCTTCTGTCATAGTTCTCGAAAAGTATAGCAACGCTAGTTATCAGCTTGCAATCACATCGCCTTTCCCGTCTTGCTTTGAGATTCCTAGGAAATACCAAACGAATTTCGTCATCCTTGCAGCCAACTAGAAGGAGCTTCTGTTGCGAAGCTTACCAAAGCATCAAAGTCATGTCTGCCGCAAAAGATATCGTCAGGTCTGCTATCGACAATGTTTCTCAGAGCTTCCAAAATACCATGAGCATCTCGACATCCCCCACCGCTACCTTCCATTCACCGCCGTTCTCGAGCAGTATCAGCGGAATTGGAAGACCATCAACAGCTACTTCGGGAGCTAGACAGCTTAAGCCATTCGCTACCGAGGACATCAAAATTCTACTTCTTGAAAATGTAAACCAGACCGCACAAGATATTTTGAAGCGCAAGGATACCAAGTTGAATTCCTAAAAGGTTCCCTGCCTGAGGACGAGCTAATCCGGAAGATAAGGTAAGATCAATTGAACGCCTCCTCCGTACCGAAACCTGCACCAACCAGTTTTTTCTTAAGCTCTGCTAACAATTACTTCCTTTTTTCTCTCTCTCTAAAGGGACGTTCATGTAATAGGTATCCGTTCGAAACGAAGCTCACCGCTAGGATTCTGCAAGAAGCCAAGAACCTTATCGTTATCGGCTGCTTCTGTATCGGGACGAATCAAGTCGACCTGGAATATGCTGCGAGCCATGGCATAGCAGTGTTCAATTCTCCCTTTAGCAACTCTCGAAGTGTGGCCGAGCTGGTTATCGGCGAGATAATATCTCTAGCCAGGCAGCTTGGAGATCGCTCAAACGAGATGCACCAGGGCATGTGGAATAAAGTCAGTGCGAAATGCTGGAAATACGTGGGAAGACATTAGGTACATATATCCAAAAAATTCATCTCGCCTTCTACTTTACTTCATGGAGCACTAGCTGATAGTGTATCTTAAATTTCGATAGGAATTGTCGGGTACGGTCACATTGGATCCAGCTTTCCGTTCTGGCAGAAGCAATGGGCATGACCGTCCTCTACTACGACGTGGTTTCGTTGATGGCACTCGGTACGCGAAGCAGGTTTCCAGCCTTGAAGATCTCTTGAAGCAATCGGACTTTGTAACGCTGCATGTCCCGAGCTTGCCGAGACGAAGGGCATGATCGGAGAGACTGAACTCAATCAGATGAAAAACGGGGCGTACCTTATCAACGCAAGCAGAGGAAGTGTGGTCAATATTCCTGAGTTAATGTCAGTCCCCCCCCTTCTTTCTCTTTTGGCCAAAAAGCTTTTGGAGGGTTTCCAACTCAGCAGTATACTTTTTTTTCTATAGAAATGCCATGAGATCCGGAAGAATAGCAGGAGCTGCGCTGGATGTCTATCCAAATGAGCCTGCTGGAAACGGAGAATTCTTCACTAGCGATCTCAACAAGTGGGCTGAGGATTTGAGAGGACTCAAGAACATCATTCTCACCCCCCACATTGGTGGCAGCACGGAAGGTATATCATACATGCTTATACACCTTCAAAGGCCATTTATATATGTCACTAACGTAAATTCATCTTAAAAATAACAGAGGCACAAAGTGCGATCGGAATCGAAGTTGGCGATGCACTTGTTCGCTATGTCAACGAAGGTGTTACAGTTGGTGCTGTGAACATGCCTGAATGCAGTTTGCGCTCAATCAACCTCGATCAAGCCAACCACGTCCGCGTTATTTTCATTCACGAGAACAAACCTGGTGTTCTTCGTCAAGGTATTGCTGCTTTCTGCACACCAAACCTGCGAGTTTTGTCGACATGCTAACCAGTATAAAGTGAACGCTATATTCGCGGATCACAACGTCGATAAACAAATATCCGACTCTCGCGGCAATGTTGCGTACCTAATGGCAGATATTAGCGATGTCGTCCAAAGCGAAATCAAGGCACTACACGACCAACTGGAAAGCTTGACTTGTAAGTATACTCCCAGTATCACGGTATTGCTTCTGTGTTCAGAGGACGCGCTAACGGGTATTTTACGGGAATTTAGCTTGTATTATGACTCGTCTTCTATACTAGATATATTGTGCTTCTATTCATTTCCCCCAAACACATTTTTTATTTCATTTCAACAGATGAAGTCTTAGGCAAGTGATATTACAAATGGACAGGGTTAATGCTGCCTTTCAACAAATGCATTATATATATCTAAGTACTTAGTATCTAGTTCGAGGAACTCTCCTCTTTTTTATGTTTAGAGTCTAAAGAGTATTAACAAAAAAATTATGGCGCTTTGGATAAAAAAGAAATAATGTTTTTGGCAAGTTTTGTTTGAAAGAGAAAGAGAAGCAAGGACTCAACGTCTATAATAAATTATTATTCATTGTATTTACTGTTTCAACACCCGCATTAGAATCATCATTGGAGTCTCAATAAATAAATAAATAAAATACTCGTACTACTGGTAGTACGTATTTTAACACGACAGGACAGTTCATCTCAATTTGCATATGAGGTACCTTGCAGGTGTCGCGAATCCACTTGACTTTTTTTGTTCTTAAGTATTCGCCAATAATAACAGCCGTAGGTAATTGAAGGTGCCGAACGTGCGCGCGGGGTTTTCTTGATAGTGCTTGGGACACCGCGAAAAATCTCAGAAAATTCCGCCAAGCGTTGAGATAAAGTGCTATTGTTGCATTTATTGCCGAAACCCACTCAAACGTAATAATCCCGTTTAAAATCCCTAACTGCACTTTGTCTCTCTCTCTCTCTAATTTTTTTTTGCGGTTCCTTTTTGCCCTACCCTCACGACAATTGACCGGAGCAGAATTGTCTTCTATAACATATAAATCACATATCTCTCGTCGAAAGTGGAGCCAGACGTACGAGATGTTCGCTTTAAGACGTGTGGCCGTTCGACGGGGCTTGCCAGCGGCGAAGCGCGGTTTGTCGACCGACACCCCGTACTCGTCAACGTTCGAGAACTTGAAAATAGGAAAGGATACAGGGTCATCTACCAGGGCTTTACGGTGAGTTTGGCTCCGCTCCCAGATATTTCTCGACGAGAGTTAGCGGTGATGGAGAGCGAAATGGCTCTCGGCGGTCCGGTGCTGGAACGGGTCCAATGCTTTCTGGGACACACACATACACTAAATATATCATCCTCCATTCTACTTTCGACGCTAACTTGACATCCTGCTTTGGCATAGGGAAAACAAGGAAGGTTCGAACTCCATGACTCGGGATCATCTCTACAGTACCTCGTACGGTCCGGAAGCTGACAATTGACTTTCCCCGGGACTTATAGCTTCCATGCTCAACAAGCAATTGAATACGGTGAGAATTGCTCTTCCCGCGGTATATACTTCAAAGGTCTAACGCTCACAAATTGGAATCACGCAGGTACCAATGTTGTTGGAGCATAGTACGTCTTTTGAATTGCACCCTTATAAGATCGATTTCGCAAATAAAACACACGAAACCAAAAGACAATGGTTACCCATAAGCAGGGCGAACTGGCACCTGATCCACAGAGAACCGTTCTAACAGAAAGCCTGATTACGAAAACTAGAATCCTAAGAAGGCGGGGTTGTCGCACTTGGACCGGCCGGTGTTTGGTAGTGTCGCGGAGGCTATAAAAGAAGTACAAGGTCAGAGAAGGTCATTGCTGCCGCAATTAACTCCTATGCTAACTTTTTCTTTGGATTATCTACAGCCAATGCCTCTGCGATTTTCGTCCCGTGCGTAATAAAGGCATACCTCGTCTATAACTTTGGAAATAAAGCTAACGGAGACGTTTAGTCCCCCTCTTGCCGCCAAAGCCATTGAAGAAGCCATAGAAGCTGAGTTGCCGCTGGTTGTCTGGTAAAATAATCTATCGTTTGTTCCTCAGTGCTTCTCAAGGCAAGCTTGCCTCGATGCTTGCTCGCAATTCACTTACGCCTGCTATATGAATAAACCTAGCATCACTGAAGGCATTCCCAACATGGTACGGCAACCACTAGAACTCAACACTTCCTTTATTGTCATTACCAAAGCTAATTGCGATTTATATAGACATGGTGCGAGTCGTCGATATGCTCAAAACTCAAACAAGACGAGACTTGTTGGACCGTACGTTTCAGTTGCCCAGCAAACCTCCCTGCTTATCTATCCCTTTACCTTGGAAGGGCGTCTAACTAGCTTTGCAGTAATTGCCCGGGAATCATAAACCCCCGAGAAAACTGCAAGATCGGTATCATGCCGGGATTCATCCACAGCAGCGGCAGGGTCGGCATCGTTTCTCGTTCGGGTACGCTGACATACGAAGCCGTCAACCAAACGACCAAATACGGTCTCGGACAGAGTTTGGTCATCGGGTAACCTAAACTTTCTGCCTTCATCTTCTAGGTTTTTCTAATATGGCTAACTCACGCGATCCAACTTTATTCTCATAGAATCGGTGGCGACCCGTTCTCTGGAACGAACTTTATTGACGCCCTGAAGGTATTCCTTTCGGATGATAAGACGGACGGCGTCGTCATGATTGGAGAGATTGGAGGATCCGCCGAGGAAGACGCTGCTGAGTTCCTGAAAGAGCACAACACGTCCAACAAGCCTACCGTTGCGTTCATTGCTGGTATTTCGGCGCCACCAGGCAGACGCATGGGTCACGCTGGTATGTATCTGCACATTAAGGTATACAAGCACAAATAGAAAGCCATCTTCTAATATTGAAAATAATCACAGGTGCCATCGTCAGTGGGGGTAAAGGCGGGGCCGATTCAAAGATTGCTGCGCTTAACGCTGCTGGTGCCATCGTCGAACGTAGCCCGCATGCCTGGGTAAGACGTTACACGACGAGTTTGTTAAAAGGGATTTAATCTAAACGACGGGCTTTATATACGAGGGGAAAGCTCTTAGCTTAATTTTTCCTTTTTAGTTCAGTTATGGCCTTTGTATCTACATAGTGTAATCAACAATTTAGGTAAAAATGCGATACCAAAGATGCTTTAATATGAGAGGAAAGGAAAGCGGCGAACACATATTGTTAATGCTCTACAATCGCTTCTTAAAAGAAGAAATGATTCGAGGTAAATAGCTAGCTAGAGGAGAAAGAAAGAGGAGAAGCAGTGATATAGAAACTGGTGTCACAAGCCCTTGAGCTCCTTTGATTTGAAGGTCATCATATGTATAGCGCATTCCACTGCGCATTCAAATTTGAATCTGATTATCCAAATTCTGCCCAATAGCAAGGAAGCTGTGTAACTACTGCTACTACTTCTCTCTCTCTCTCTCTCTCTCTATATATATATATATATATATATATATGATCCTTAGGTACTTACTTAAGATACTTTTTATAATTGATTGGCTACTTTTTCTTCTTATATAATGTTATTATTATTATTATTATTATTATTATTATTATCTTGTATTTTAGTATCGTGCACTTGGTAGTTAGTGGTAGTGTGTGCTTTGTTGAGTTGTCCATCGATTGCCATGATTGAGGCTCGGCCCAATGAACTTCCTCGCCCACGACGGATCCACAACCTAAACCAATTATGTATTATATGGCCTGCCTAGGTAGCTAGCTGTCCCTCTCCTATTTACAATTCCTTATTACTTCTTCTTTCACCTGTTCTCTCCCGGATCCAATCTTTAACCCTTTTCCTAATTATTACTTTTTATTAACCACGACGTTTTATTACTTGGTGTCGCTACGAAAAACTACTTATCCTAACTTTCTCTTGCAGATTTACTGAAACATTTAGGAGGTCTAAAGCGAATACGCCGTAAGCGTCCGCTAATTTCTCTACATTCAGCATGCTTTCTGGCATCCTCCTCTTCAACCAGAAAGGCGAAAATCTGATATTCCGACAATTCCGCAATGACTGTCGCCCCAGATTATCGGACGTCTTCCGGATCCAGGTCATTTCCAATGCGCAGGTCCGTTCCCCTATCCTCACGCTCGGTTCGACAACCTTCCCACGTCAAGCACGAAAACATTTACCTCGTCGCCATAACTAAATCGAACGCCAATGCCGCCCTTGTCTTCGAATTCCTGTACAGGTTGATCGCGCTGGGGAAGTCCTACTTTGGCAAGTTTGACGAGGAAGCAGTAAAGAACAACTTTGTGCTCATATACGAGCTCCTCGACGAGATTTTGGACTTTGGTTACCCGCAGAACACCGAGCACGACACGCTGAAGATGTACATCACGACCGAAGGCGTCAAATCCGAGCGCGCCATGGAGGACTCGAGCAGGATCACGATGCAGGCTACGGGCGCCTTAAGCTGGAGGCGGGCGGACGTCAAGTACAGGAAGAACGAGGCTTTCGTGGACGTGATCGAGGACGTCAACCTGCTCATGTCCGCTACCGGCACGGTCCTGAAGGAAGACGTCACGGGTCAAATCATAATGCGCGCTTACCTCTCCGGCGTGCCCGAGTGCAAGTTCGGCCTGAACGACCGCTTGCTGCTGGACGGCGACGGCCTCTCGCGGCCCTCCGGGAACAAGGCGGGTACTAAAGCTACCCGCGCAGCAGCTGGATCTGTCACGCTGGAGGATTGCCAGTTCCACCAGTGCGTGAAGCTGGGCAAGTTTGACACGGACCGTACGATAAGCTTCATCCCGCCGGACGGCGAGTTCGAGCTGATGCGCTACCGCGCGACGGAGAACATAAACCTCCCTTTCAAGGTGCACGTTATAGTAAACGAGATCGGGAAGACGAAAGTGGAGTACTCGGTGGCGATAAGGGCAAACTACGGTTCTAAGCTGTTCGCAACGAACGTCGTTGTGCGAATACCGACGCCGCTGAATACGGCGAGCACGAACATGAGGACATCTCAGGGAAAGGCGAAATATGAACCTTCTGAAAACAACATCAACTGGAAGTGCGTTTTCAATTCTTCCCTGCCCCGGGGCTTTCTTTTCTTTTTTTTTCTTCTTCTATTTAGGTACAGAATATACTAATCCTGAACTTCTTGTAACAGAATACCAAGGTTCACAGGGCAATCAGAATACGTACTTAGCGCCGACGCAATTCTAAGTTCCATGACGAACCAGAAAACGTGGTCTCGGCCGCCGGTATCGCTAAGCTTCTCCCTGCTGATGTTTACGAGCTCCGGCCTGCTAGTCGTTACCTCAAAGTGTTCGAAAAGAGCAATTATTCCAGTGTAAAATGGGTCAGGTATATGACTAGGGCAGGTTCTTACGAGATTAGGTATGGCTGTTATCATATTGCCCTTCTCGCTATTTTTTTTTTTTTTTTTTTTGTACATCGCAACGTATACTAACCGTTATTAACAATAGGTTTTGACCCTTGTTTAATATCCCCTTTTTATCCGGATTTTACACGAGAGCCTTGGAATGACTTTTTAATTGCAAATTTCACATAATAATGATCACCATTCTCATGAACACTTATTACCCCCTTTTGCCCCTTTCCCGATTAGCGGTAGTACATTCTTGTATTTAGAAGATTTTTTTTCCTTTTAGTTTCATAATTTTAACGAGGAAGACTACACTTGACGAAAAAACCATCATGGTCAATTGAAACAATGTGCAGTTGCAGTTGAGAGTTTCGGAGGATTAAATGTCCTTCGGAGCTCGCGCGAATGTCTATAAAATCTACGCAGGATGCCTTGCATAAGATTCTGAATGCAAATTTCTTATAGCATGCACAGAGGAAGAGGTGAGTATTCACATAGAGCGTATGTGTCAAGGAGGCGAAAGAAGACAGGTTGCGAAAAAGTCCTTCCGAAGTATAGATTGAAGAAACGAATCCCATATTTACAGTTCCGCTGTCATTAGATCGTGTAAGAACAGAAAAGGAAAATACAAATACAAAACGAGAGATGACATGTAGCGTAAATAAGAAAAACGAGAGGGAAACAGCGAATATGCGCACGCGAAAATAAGGCAAATCGAATGCGGGTGGACCTAAGACCTGCCGATTAAGGGGAGTCTGCTTCAAGTCTCTTATAAAAGCGTAATCAACAATCTTTGAAATTGGCATATTTCTCCTATTTGTTAATTCTCACTCTCTTTCTCTTTCTCTTTTTTTCATTTTTTTTCATTTTATATTCTCGAAAGTGATGAAATAAACCAAAAGACTCCGCAACCCAGTAAATGATTATTGATAGAAACAATGCAGCAGATTATAAAATAGCAATCTCGAAATAGTTAAGAGAGTCCAGCGCGCTTGACCGGAGGCGGCGGCGGCGGCGGCTTCTTGGCGCGCGAAACGGGTGGCGGCGGCGGTTTCTTTCCCCCGGAATTGGGCGAGCCGCCGGAGTAAGTGCGGGTTAATTCATTACCAGAGTTCTGATTGTAGAGATCTTGTCCAGAACTCCTCTGCGACACAACTCTGCGTCCACCGTACCCAGACTCAGGGTGAAGTCTGTCAGGGCTGCGGCTACGCTGTATCTGTTCGTTTTCGTCCGCAAAAACATCGGAATCGTTCCGGCGTGAAGACGTCGGCCTTAGGTTACTGCGCAACGATGGTGGCGGCAACGGCTCGGTTCCGGAACGAATCATACGTGGTGGAGTGCTTTCTCTGTCATAACTGTTGGTGCTATTCACTCGCTGGAAGGATGGCCTTTCGTTGGCGATAGGCAGACGGACGGCGCCGGCGCCGGCCCCGTCATACTCAGAATAGGAGGAGTTTGCGGAAGCAGTTCCTCTGGAACGTATATGTGGCCTCTCGGTTGCCGTGTTAGGCGGTGAAGGGGACTCCGATCCCGCCCGGCGATCACGATCACGATCATAGCCATTGAAGGAATGAGCTGTATTCGTCCTTGGTTTATTTTTCAACATGGTTTGCTTATGCGATGGTATGCTATAGACCTGTTAGGATGCTTTTCCCTTAAAAGTGATTTTTGTCGATGGAGTATAGGTATTCTGAGACTTACTGAGCGGCCACCTCTCTTTCACCTTGAGAAGGATATTCATGCACTTCTCATAATATTCCAATTCTGAATCGAGGAAAGCACCAAGATCTTCCAAAGTGTCGCGTTCGGCGTCCTGTATGTCATTCATCCTACGCTGGACATCCTCGCTCGACTCTTCGTATTTGATCCTCTGAGATCTCAGTTCTTCCTCAACACGGAAGTCTTCCTTCTTTTGCTTTGCATTTTCGATAGCGTTGCATCGTAAGCCAATCGCCTGGATTCCAACTTCTTCCTTGCAGCCTAAAATATACACAATCAGATAGGATCAGCCATCCGCTCCTGTTTTTGAAATGATTCGATTAAAAGTAAGTGGCGGCATGAGGATTATATACCTGATATTCTTTCATCTGCGCTAATGATCGCTCCAGGGAAAGCAGCCAGCTATCGTTCAAGTTCTCAACATACGCTTCCTGTACCCTGGCGACGCTTTCGTTTGCGTGTCCAAAGGCTACAACTTAAATGAGTATGGATTCTTGTAAAATTACGATATACAAAGAGTCATGAGCAACTAGGAGACATACCAGTGAGGCATTGACCAAACTGAGAATCATCTTCAAACTCTTCGCCATGGGACACCATGGCTTGGCCAACAATGTCTACAGGGATCATTTTCTCCTTATCGTCGCCTTCACGTCGCTTGGTGAGGGACTTGATGTAGATTTGGGTTGAGGAATGCAATTTTTCCATTCCTATTAGGAGAGAAAAAAATTAGCACGATACTAGCCAGTTCTTCCTTTCTTTTCCTTTTTTTCAAAAAAGAAAAAGAAAGAAAGAAAGAAAAGAAGAGAAAAGAAAAGAGAAAAACTGTGCGGCGCGTTATGCTTTTCTCACCTTCATATCGCAGCTGCATCTCCGCTTCCATCATCTTGAAGTCATCGGAAACGGTGGTCTTTGCGTCGTTCCCCATTTTCTCCTTGCTCCATTGGAGCACGCGATCAAATTTCTTGTTCATGATTGTAATTTAATATTCGTGCGACAAAGCTTTAAAGTAATGGGTTCGATACTAAGGAAAGCTCGACGAGGATTGACCGTTCGCTGCGCTCGTTTCAAGGATTACGTAGCTTCGGATAGGGGCTGCAGAAATGCGATGAAGTGTTGTTTTTTTCCCCTCTTTAAATTCAAAGTCGAAAGGGGGTTCTGAGAGTTTATATCAATTATGAGATAAGAGGACAATTTGAGAGATGATTTGCTGCCTTGCGCTTTGCTTTTCCGTCCTCTTTTCCCTTGCTCTCTCAATTTCCTTTTTGCCTTTTATCTCCAGAAAAAAGAAAGAAAGAAAGAACGAGACGGAGAAGTGAGGGAAAAAACTGTCCCCAACAAGAAGCCAATAAAATTAAAGATAGAGCGCCGGCCCGCCGAATGACGAAAGAGACTTGGAGCGGCGACAGAGGAGCGAATAATAGCGTATCCAATACTACTTGAAGAAAAATAGAAAAGAAAAAAAGAGAGAGAATTTATTGGCAGTTCCACCTAAATAGCCTTTAAATGTAACCCAAAGAGTGTCAGCAAGGTCAAGCAACCTGCAAAGGAAATAAGAAGATATTTTTCTCGAAAGGACTGAGAAACGGACTAGGATGGAAAAAAAAGGGGGGAGAAATGAAGTTGTTATAGAATATTCCAGGAAGCAGAAAGCATACTGAGAAGCACAAAGCAAGGGATATCTGAAAAGAAAAGGCGAAATCAAGTCGTATTGCGTGTTCTGCTCTGTTCTGTTCTGTTTCGGCGGTGTTCAGAGTTCCGGACAACAGATACAAACCGAACAGCGCAGTTGGAACTTAAAAATGCAATTGAATTCTGAGAACGCTTTTTTAAATCTTGCTTCTGAGAAGCTGATGGGAATATCTTAATATTTATATAATTTTGTTCCTGGGTATATAGAAGTATTTTGTAGCGACGCAGAAGGAAAGGAGCCAGGAAGCATCAAGCAGCTGCATTGATAGGCCCTTCCCTTCTTCCTCTAATACAAAGGCAAAACAGGGGAAAGAGGTGAAAAGAGACGTTCGCATCTCTTCCAGGCACGGCCAACCGCAGAGAAACGGAAAAAGCACTCACCTTAAGCTCCTTGTTAAGACAGACAAGGGGATCAGTTGGAGAACAGATCGTACCGCCAGAGGAGAAAACTACAGGGATAGAACCAGAAACAAGAAAATTTAATAAATGAATAAAACAGGTGAAGGCCCTCACTTTTACTGATGAAATATCAGAGAGGGACAGAAGAAAGAGAAAAGGGTAAAACTAAGGAGTATCCTCTCTATTTAGTGTAAAAATGGTTAAAATAATAAAATCAAAATAACGAAAAAAAAAAAAAAGAAAAAAAAAAAATTTGGAGTTAAAAAAGAAAGAAGTGAGAAAGGGACGGGGACCGCTGAGAATAATAAATACTTTTAAGACTCTGAAGAACAGATAACTAGCACCCCAGGGCCAGGAGGGTTGGAAGATAATAAGATACAGGAAGAGGAGAGCTTTCAAAGGGATATAGATAATATAATACTCGAGGTGAATTGGGTATGTACTTTTTTTTTTATCGTATTCCAAAGCAGCAGTGAACAGAGCGGTCGGTATGTGTGCATCATATGGCTTTTTATTTTATTTTCTTTTATTTTATTTTTATTTGCTTCAGTATTTATTGAAATTTAGTACCTATAATGTAGTATGTATATGTGTATGTTTGTATATTCACAGTGCCTCTTTATCTTTTCGTACTTCCTTGTGTCTACTTTTCTCTACCAAAAACCACCAATGAAACTCGCAAGAACCGACTTGCCATACTTATACTTACATACAGCTCCTCAACTACATACTTTTTTTTTCCCCATTCCTCTTTCCTCCGTGTCTTTCTACGGTACTTCTCAGCTAGAGGCCCTGAAAACGATTCGACAGGACCTTGTACTTCCCTTGCTCCCTAGATAGACCATTCCGCGATTTTAGCCGCAAAAGCGTTTTATCCAACTCTTAGCGGCACTGGATGATTGATGGACAGAGAACTAGGAAAATAGAGCCACTACGCAGTTCGGGTAAATCCCAAGACCCAATCACGACACTTTTGGCAGTTGTACAGTTGTGGAGCAAATACGGGTTTTTTTTTTTTTTTTTTTTTTTTTTTCGAGGCTATTGATTTATTGTGTCCTTGTTTGTTTTTATGTTGAGAGGAAAGTTTGTTTGAAAGACCTTCGATCTTTGTGCAAGATATCTTCCTTGTTTACTCACCATTAAAATCTATCGCGATTCCATCCCGTCCCCCTTTTTTTTTTTTTTTTTTTTTTTTGGGGGGGGGGGCGTTATAGCTGATAGCTGAATATATACTTGAGTGGTTTCTTTTTTCCTTGTGGGTTGACTACCGTCAGAAGGGAATATGCACTTGACACTGCCGCCTGTTCTTGTATAGTCATGCCGGGATTAGTCCCGCGTCTTAGGTTCGCACCGCCCCTCCTTCTTTCCCCAATGGAAGCTCACAAGACGTGAACGAGAAGGTGATGGCCCTTCTTCTCGAACACTCAACAGGCTGGCCACAAGGATGCTCTCAGTAATTCTTTACCCACCAGGAAGCGCTCACCTTTAGGGACTTTCAAGAAAATCCGATAGGCTCACGGCTTATTCAGGTACCTGGATATCCGGTGCTTTGCTTTCGCTTTTCGATCACACCCACACATATGGTAGAATTTCCGTATTAAATCAACAGACTGCAACCAGTACGGTGGTCGTTAGTCTATAACGTTATAGGTTAAGACAAAGTGCGAGCCGGGACTCTCAAAACAAAGCTCTTACACTGGTTACATGATAAGAGGTAGACAACGGCAAAAGATAACAAGGGATCTTTAAAGTTCTGAAGCACCTTATACGCTTTGTTTTAATATGAATCCAAGTACTGTATAGGGCAACCTTTATCGCTGAAATTTTTCTACTCCCTCTCCGAAATTGCTTTACATCCGGAATATATTTCAGAAAGGTAAATATCGTTTTACGAAGTTGTTCTTTTTTTTTTTTTTTTTAATTATATCAGTGTTGATCAATGATTTGATTTGTAAAAAGGGAGAGGGATGAAAGCCCAAGATCGAATCGTATGCAGGCAGCAATAATAATCCCTACCGGGAGAACCCTTTCCTTGCAGGCACTCGAAGCGAGCACAAATCTGGTTTGTTCCAGAAGCCGCTCTCCCGGTTCCACGCGTCTTGCTATTAATAGCCTAAAAATATATGAAATTTCAAAATAATTGAAAAAAAAAAAAAATAGAGTAGAGTAGAATAGAATAAATAATTATCTCTTTTGTCAACCCAGGAGTCTATCTAATTTATATTTTAAATATCTGTAAATACAAGAAATTGAGAGCCCCACCGAACAAAGGAGAAAGCATGAAATAATCCTTAAAAGATCCAAAACGAATGTTTCTCGCGATTATGGAAATGGAGCCATCGATAAAAGGTACATGCTAGTAACCTCCCCTCTACATCCATTTTCAAAACGCAATGGCTTCAAGCGCTCCCTCTTACACTCGGATATACGTAATCACGTTTGATTCGGATTTTTTTTTTGATATATATACTTTCAAACAGAAACGGCCGTGCGCAACGATCATCGCAAGTGAAAGTAGAATGCCTTAATTGGTTGGAATAGCATTCATCTATTTTGGCGTTTGAGAACTGAAGGAGTTATTAGCTAGAAGCGGTTTGCCGAGGCTAGCTTACACGTTTTGTTCCCGCTTACTTCCGGTGACGCTCTCTTTTTTTTGGATCTGAGCACTGTTAATTTAATTATTGGCTAAAATATCATTGACGTATATCCTGAGCTCTTTATATTATTATTGTATGCTTTTAAACAGGATATAAGATTGCTTTTGTTTTTTTCATGCTGATTACCGAGAGGCCGTTGATGTACCGGGGCTATCAAACATTTGCGCAATTTTCAGCATCTCGGAGGTTGGCAGTCAAAACGTGATTGTTAAATATGAATTGTTTCACCAATATTAATGTTTTAATAAATGTTATTATAGATACTCAAGGGCTTATAATATCAAAGCTATAAATAAACGAAGAGAGTAAAAACGCCTCGGCCTTACCGAAACATAATAGAGCTAAAACTAATTACATGCGTATACAAGAAACGCTCAAGAGAAATGGAGAAATATCTTGCGTTCTATCGACCGCAGAAGGTATATAGCGTGAACGAAAAATGATATAGGGGAACCTCAAAAGGCGAAATTGAAACAGAAGACGGATAAGAAAATAAAATATTTGGCACGGAAGGTGAGGATGATAGCGCGGAGGTGACTCGATAAAACGCTCTACTCCAAATAGTAAAATGCAATGTTATCTGTGCGAAGATTGTAAATGAAGATATGCTTCCATTTCTTCTTTGCAGCTATCTGCGTAACCAACCTCCTGGATCTGGGCTATGTATTTGCGTTCATTAGACGAACAGCTCTGTAGACTAGAAAGTATTCATGGCCGTTAGCAGGAAACAGACTTTCGAAGCTGTGGGCTACGGGCAGGAGTGTCGGCTTACCTTTTTTCCAGGCTTCCTGAGAGGGCTGCATTGACCTGCTCGAATCACGTCCAGTGTTTCGTCCTTAAGGTCCACCGCAACGATCGGAGTTTCCAGGATTGCCGTTCCTAGCTCGGACGCCTTCCGATGAGCTGTTTTTATATCCCCAAGAAGAGAGGGAGGGAGGCTGGGTTAGCTGTCTGGTTTCAGACAAATAGAAATATATAGACATAAAGCTGAATTTTTATTCATACCGGATTCAATTACGCTCTGCCGATTGACCTTGCGTCCTCGATGTGATACACGGACAACGGTAACACCACCCAGCTCATCGTCATCTTTCGCCTTATTGATCGATTCCGCGCTGGACGCGCTGTTGAACCTCTTAATGGCTCGGTGACGCTCCGCGTGCATTTCCTTCTTTTCGATCTCACCGATCTCGAACGCTAGGAGGAAGGCAACTCTACGGGTCGGACTTCGCGGTCTTCTTTCTTGGATACATTTTTAACCTTGACGATACAGTCTCCTCCGGGAATAGGAGCCTGACGAAGCCCCACTACCCAGGCATGGCCGCCGGCCTTTTGCTGGTTCGTGCCGTGCGCGAGGCTTCTTTGGATTCGGCGTCCGTAGCTAGCTCGGCCTTGATATTATGAGCCCACAGCGACGCCACGATCTTGGACCTTGGTCTGCGTAGTAAACCCTTATCGAGACTGGCCACGAGGACATCGCACTAAACCAATACGTTGAATGTTAGCCATAAGCAAGACCGAAGAAATACTCATTTTTTTCAAGCACTACGTACCCTCCGCTTATTCCAAGCTTCTGCGGCTTCTTCCTCCCCCTTTTTGGCAGACGCTTTGAAAATCCCTTTGAAACTTAATCATGGAATGGTAAAGACGATCCCAAGCGAGAGTTACGCCGACGGCGTGGACAGGCTCAAGCATGGTGGAGCCCAGAACTCGCGGCTGACACTCCTTGATGAGGCTGTCGTACCTGCCGCCTGCAGCGAAGACCTTCCGGCGCTGTGTGTCGCTAAGGCATTGGAAAACGAAGCCCCGAAGAACTTGTCGTTGAAGTTTCCAAGTGGGAATAGGTAAATTTTGCGCTCGACCCAAGCTGCTTCGCGTACTGGATCGTAGCGTTTTATTATATACGGTGGCGGCCTTGGTCGTGAAGGTGGACTTGACAAATATGGAGTCAACTTCTTGAAGCTTTGTCGAGGTCTACCTCCCTCCAATCGAATTTCGCAAGGTCATCTACGGTCGTTGAAACAGCGCCAAGGGAGGGCTCGCAACTCGACGCGGATCGAGTTCCAA